>WJSG01020647.1:0-16441 GCA_016618145.1 Sanghuangporus lonicericola
GCGGGGGCAGGCGAAGACGCGACGTCAACCTTCGAGGGAGACTGGTCAGGAGTGGCCGGCCGCTCGACCTTGTCTTCCGAGAGCTGAACCTTCGAAGCAGGACAACATCAGCTAACGGTGGCGTTCGCCGCGGTACCGTACGTACCTTCTCCTCAGCAATCTTCTGAACACGCGCCAGCAAGTCCTCCGACATCACCGCCTGCTCATACGCCTCGGAGATGTCCGCGAGAGGGAGGACGGTGAGCTCCTTGCACTTGGCGTCGATCACGATCTGGTCGAACGCCTCGACCTCCTCGCCCTCCTCGGCAAGACGCGGGAGCGACGGCTCGCGGCGGGTGCGCTTCGAGGTCGAACGCTTCGATGAGCCCGATCGCTTCGTCTTCTTGTCCGAGACGGGCTTGCTCGAAGAGGAGGTCAACTTCTTCGTCTTCTCGCCCAGCGGGCGGGGCTTCTTGCTTGGGGAGACTGGCTGAGTCTTCGCAGCGAGGATGTTCTTACGCTTCTTGCCGAGCACTTGCTCAGAGAGTGCACGACATCCCGTGAGGGGGTCGTGGTTCTCCTTGTCGGCGACGTAAACCAGGAGGGGGCCGGAGGGGGTGACGGCGATGGTGGCGGTTGGACCTTCTTCAGCCACCGGGGCCTCGAAGTGATCTCTGAAGATAGTAAAAGCACGCGCGGTGGCAGCCATGAATGCTAGCTAGCGTGGGTTGCAGGTGGATAGTTGGGGGAGGTGAGGCAATGAGGTGCTGGAGGGGCGTAGTTGCGGCGTGGCGAAGACCGACAGAGACTGCGGGGTCGGCTGGGAGAGCGAAGGGAAGTGCTGAGCAGCCGCGGCAGACATGAGGACGACGGCGACGGCGACGAGGAGGAGTCTCGCGGTGGTCGACGTCGACGCTGCGAGAGGACTTGGATTCAACATTGCCCGGGTTCCACATTTGGAACTCAGCAGCCAATCAACGACGTGCGCCGACGCCACACCGCGCTCGCACCCGGTCGCTGCCCCGATCCTGTGTTCGCTCGCCCTCGCTTTCCCTCTCGCCGCTGCCTGCCCTCTCTCTGCATGCGCACGCACGGTCCGTCTCTCGCTCGTCCACTCCTTCTCGCCCGGGCTTCGACTGCACAGCAGCATGCATATATGCGTGCAATCTCGATGTATGCGCCATACTACGCGACTCTACATCTGTGCTAGCCCTCTGGTCGTTCCCCTGCTTGACCCAGCACTCCGCCGCCAGCTCAGTCTGCTCTCTAGCCGCGTGCTCCCGGCGCCGTACTGGACGTCGCCCCTCATCCCGCCATTTGCCCGCGTCGCGCTCGCCGCCCTTCTCTCAACATGTCGACTCGGGTCGCGCCGCCCGCCTTCGCGCCACGGTAAGTATCCTCTCACTCATGCAGTCTGGTCGCTTGAACATGGCACGCACTGACCCGAGTCGCGCAGTTCGCATCTCCCCAACGAAGCGCGACCTGCGCAAGCCTGTCAGCACATCGACCGCGTGCCAGAAGTACGTGCGTCGTCAAGACCGCTCCGCACGCGCCCTCCTCTAGCCATCTTGCACGCCTCCCCGCGCCCCGACTATCTGTCGACCCGCAATCCTCGCCCGACGGCGAGCTCGGGAACCCGAACGCTGCCACACCCACACGCGGCACTCAGCACTCGACGCTCGTCCTTCGGACCGCCGACCCCGCTGACACACCGCGGCGAACCTGCACCTCACTCGACACGAACCATCTTTGCAGCCGCCGACTCTCACATAGACTTGATGCACACAACGCCGGACCCGATGCCGTCAGTCCCCGAGCTTCTCTTGCGACCTTGAGCAAGACCTGCGTGCGCGCGGTGTGCATGTCGCCGTCAGCAGCGTGTCAGCGAGACGACGGGACGAGTCACGTATAGCGCGGCGTGCCAGCCCCGCGTCCTCGAGTTCTGTCAAGTACAAAGGTGCGTCATACAATGCGCGAGCTGCGAAGGAGGTAGAAAACTTACTTAACTTCGTGCAGTGCCGCGCTCGCTCTCGGCCTTCCCTGTCGCACAGTCACAGGATGAGCACAAGCACACGATGACGAGACGTATGTCGCACGCACCAGCAAGTCTTCTCGCACCGTCGCACGCGTACAACTTCAAGGCCGTCCGGACTTCGACCGCAGCTACCTGCGTGCGTGCAGCGTGCACGTCAGGTTCGCTATGTGCAAACGTCGGGACGACTCACAGATGGTACGAGGCCGAGGACGAGCGTCGAGGCGTTCTGTCGAGGAACAAGGTACGTCAACGGTGCGTCGACGAAATTCGCTAACTTACTTTGCGTTTGGCAGTGCCGCGCTCGCTCCGGGATGTCCCTGTCCCACGGAATGAGCACGAGCGGACGACGAGGGGAGGTACCGCGCACGTACCGGTCAGTATTTGTACAGATCACACGCGCACGACTTTGCGGCCGTCCGGACTTCGACCGCGGCTACCGTGCATGTCAGACTCGCTATGCGCAGACGTCGGGGCCACTCACCAATAGTAAGAGGCCGACGGCGACGAGTTCTGCCGAGGACCAAGGTGCGTCAGACAGTGCGCGAGCGTCGACAAAAACCGCTGACTTACTTTGCGTTTGGCAGTGCCGCGCTCGCTCCGGGCTGTCCCTGTCCCTGTTCCACGGAATGAGCACGAGCGAACGACGAGGGGAGGTACGGCACACACATACCGGTACGTCTTCGTGCATGACTGCACGACTTCAATGCTGACTAGCTCGTTGTCTGAAGCCGCATCCTGGTCACCTACCTGCGCGTGCAATGTGCATGTCAATAGCACTGCATAGAGACAGCGGGACGACTCACCGCTCGACGGGCACTCCGGGGTGAAGACTTCTGTCACTGCCAGTGGGAGGGTGGGTCAGACGGTGCGTGGATGCTCGACGAAGACTGGTCGCTCACCGAGAAGAGCGTCGCAACAGACTCCAAGCGCGGCACGGCAGAGAGCTGCGTGCATGTCGACGGCGCGTCGTGCGCTTCGGTCTTCGACTCTGGATGGTGAGAACGAAGGTACGTCAGTGCGCTGGGCTCGAGTGACGACTCACTAGCAGCAGTGCCTCGCTCGCTCCGGGCTGGGGCTGTCTGTGTATATGGTGGTGAGCACGAGACAGCGGCGAGGCAGGTACATCGGACGTACCGGTAGGTGGCTGCGATTCACTGGCGACGGCGACGACCTGTCGTGGAGAACATCGAGCTCAGTCTGCGGAGAGGTGAGTGCGCACCAGCGGCGATGATGCGAGGGCTCACATACAGGACGACGACGCGGGGCTCGTCTCGCTCGCAAGAGCAGCGCGATGATCTGCACAAGCGAACGGTAAGCTCGAACCCGGCATCTGAGGAGCACGTACCAGCGAGGAGCCCGGGTCACGGTCACGACGGCGACCGAAAGACGGTCGGCGTGGATGAGGTCCGGTCGGAGGCAGCGTGTATCGTCACGCTGGCGAGGACGAGAGGGCTCAGGGGGAAGGGGGAGAATGGCGGGGCCATGCACGACGTGACGGCGGGTGTCAGGCTGATATGTGACTGTTGCCCCGCCGGCCAGCACCCTCGCCGCTTCGCGCGGCATGCCGAGTCTCGACCCAGACTGTGGGATGACGTATTCTGCAGACGGGGTTATGGAGAAACCCCGCCGTTCCCCCATAACCTCGTCCGCTCACTCGGGCACGCTCTCACGGTCGGCGGAGCAGACGGCGGGCAATATTGTTGACTCGTAGCAATGCAGGGTCCCGCGCGAGAACCTCGAGTGCGTGGCCAATGGCAGCGTGCCAACGCCGACTCGCAGGCCTCGAGTGTCTTTGTGGACCCTGGATGATTACGACAGAGTCTGGGCGAGAGCATGCGTACCCATGTTCTCGCACAGACTCCGAGTCTTCTGGCGAGTGCCGGCCAGCTTCTGAGACGTCAGGCGGGGGCAGTTGCATGCGGCGAGTATGTTTCAGGAGGGCTCTGTTCGGTACGGTGTAACGGCGCCCTCGACCTCGACTCGGACTTCGAGGTTCGCGTGTCTTCCTTTGCGCTCATTGCCCGGTAGGTCCTCTTGTCGTAGGTAGTCGTGTCGAATGCAATGGATCCTGTTAAGCCAAGTATCCAGTCAGTGCGCAAGACGCGAGTGCAGAATGCGAGACGACGCACGCAGAATATGCGTGCCTTGCGCCCACGCCGCCGACTGAGCTTCCATTCACGCTGAACCTCTCCGCACAGGGTCCTCGGGAGTCGGGAGGCAGTATCTACATCCATGATGCAGCACCCGTCATCGGTCGATCGGTCGCACGGTCGCCCACATTCTAATTTCTTGTCTGGACCGCCGGAAGAGCGGGGACCTTGTCTCCATGGCTTTGATGATCGAGATGCGGCAGGTGGGCGTGGTGGGTGTGCTTCTCCTGGGGTGCCGCGTGTGATGCTCGTCGGTCCCCCTTCCATAACGATATCTGTTGGTCTTGTGGACCTGCTTGTAGACTACCGTTAGCATTTGTTTTGCGCGCAATATAAGTTTTGTTGCTCGAACATCTGCGTGAAGTGGGATACAGTCTGGTCATGCGATATTGTGCCATGGTTGATCTCCCACCCATTGTCTCCGTGCAGGGTCCTCGGATGTGGGAAGAATGTTTGAACGGCTGTGCATCGCTTCTGGACAGGGTTATCTGTCAGGTACAAGTGGTGCTTCTCTGCAACGGGCTCCTCAGGCTGATATCTCCGTGGGTATCCTCACTGGTGGGTTCCTGCACCTACAGGCTCCTCTGTACCGAGGACGAGCCAGCTCAATATGCAGAAACTTACTCAATAGCAGGCAGACTTGATCTGAATTACTGAGCAGTAAGTACAGGGGACGCAAGCCCTCCTCATCACATTGACATGCAGATATGATCCCTAATGTGGGAAAGCGGAGGCTCAAGAATTAAAGAAGCTGCACTCAGGGTCTCCTGAGAAGCAGATAGAATTGACGTGTTAGATCGTAGTAGGTGCCTTTGCCGCAGCAGCTCTGTGCAAGCCGAGATCAAAGCCGCTTCCATGCACTGTGTACCTAATAATGGTCTGGATCGAAGGCCGAGCATTATGCTGGGCTATGCCGGCCTCTCGGAATCCCAGTCAACATGGCAAGACCCTGACTTCAGCCTGATCTGATAATTGTGCAAGCATGCAAGGAGTGTACATCCTTAACCACAGGTCAGTCAAGTGAGACTCGCCATACCAGTGCTGGACAAGTGAGTGTGCATAATATAATATTGCAGACAGCTCTTAGACAGTACTACTGCTGTGGTATAAACGTGGCCCGGAATACTAGTTTCCGGCACAGGTACCCATGAATCCATGCAAGTCGGCATGATCCTTGAAGTCCGAGTCCCACGCCCATAGTTCCCGAAAGTCCATGCCGCGAACACGCTTTCGCCCGCTTCTTGGACAAATCTGGACACGGGCGGCATGCGCAGCCTAGCGTGCGCCGGACCCTGTAATGGATTCCCGACAAGCTGCAGGCAATTCCGTCCGCTGAAGCCGCCGCTGCACATCATGACGGCGGTCTGCACATGGGGAGGGAAGTGCAAAAATATATTAGCTCAATCAAGCTTAGTACAAAGGCTCTACTACGTATGTTTCGTGCTCTGTCCGCCTCGCCGTTCACTTCGAGTCACCACCGCCCGCTCAGCCATGAGCTCGCCTCCATCCGTCGCTGAACCCGCCGCCGATGAGCCCTATGAGGTGCCCGACGTCCCACCAGAGCACCAGAAGCAATGGCTGCGTCAAAAGAAGAAGCGCAACCGTCTCCGCACCGAGCTCCGGGTGCGAATGTGGTACAGACTCTGTGAGTGCAGCCGTCCACAGGCTCATCCCGCGTCCGCCGCTGACTTGAGCAGATCAACTCACTGGCGTGTTCGACCCGTTCGGGATGCGCTGGACGAACAGCCTGTTTCTGAGCGTCATCGTGCGTAAATATCGGTGCGGCATGAGGGGCTGGCCGCCAGACATCCCCTTCCAGAACCTTGGCTACTTCGGGAAGGCCGAACCACTCGAGAAGCTCCTTGAGCTGTGGGAGAAAGGCACGCTTCGCATCGTCAAGCTCACCGACGACGAGTGCGCTCGGGCGGCGGAGAACCCCGAGAGCGTCCTTCCCAACACCACGCTCCAGCCGCCGCCGCCGCCACGCCCGCAGACCCCGGAGATGCGCGTCGTCCCACTCGTCTTCCACCCTGTCGACTTCCATGAGCTCTCGCAGCCGTCCGCGGCGAGCACGTCCACGTCTATGCCTCTTGTCTTGACCACCACGGCGCGGCCCCCGAAGCGCAAGCGCAAGCAGCGCTGCGATACGAAGCTGTCCCGGACGCGGAACCTTCGGTACGGCCGCGGTGTGAAGAGCAGGGAATATGTATACGACGAGGAGAGCGGCGGCGAGTGGGAGCCGAGCCCGAAGCGCTTCCGTGAGGCTCTCTCAGACGACTTTATCGAGGAGTTCCCTGCTGAAGCCGCCGTCGACATGGAGACTGAGGTTGAGGACGACATCGAGGAGTTCACGGAGGCAGAGGCTGAGGAGGAGGATGAGATCGAGTCGGCAAGTGAGAGCGGGCTGCTCGCCGAGGAGTCGGACGCTGTCGAGGCCGAGAGCGATGTCGAGTAGCGGGCGAGATAGTACTGTGTAATTTCTTGGTTCGTTCGGTATGCGCGCGGTCGCCGTGCACGTCGGGCAGCTTGCTATCAGGTCATCTTCTTGTCTCTTGCATTCGTAGTGTAGTCTATGCTGTAATCGGCGATTAGTCCCATTCGCCGCTGCACAACACCCGATGCGCATCGAGGGACTGCATCAACGGCGTCGAGCGAAGCCAATCGTACATGGCTGCCATGAATGCGGAGACGTCCGAAGCCAAGGCAGCGGGACTTCGCGTGAGAAATGCTGGACTTGAAGCCTGGAACAGAGACGATACGACGTTAGATCTGGAGATGCCGCAGGCCCAGGCAGCGGGCGAAAAGCTGACGTACCAAATTGTGTTAAGCGAGGGCGACCCACGAAGGTCAACACGCCACGTCGACGCATCTCTTCATCTCACCTTCCACTCCCCCACCTCTTCCACCCCCCATTGCGACGTTCCCCTCCTCCGTCCTCCGTCCTCGTCCGTCCTCGTCCGTCCTCATCGCTCCCGCTATGACCATCACCGCTCTTGTTGAGGAAGCTCGAGCCTGTCCTTGAGCATGATGTGAGTATGCATGGTCGATGCACAACGCTTTGACGACGACGCTCACCTTCTGCTCAGCTGCGCAACGACCAATGTCACGACTGATCAGCTCGCCGCGGCTGCTGGCCACTTGGCCCGACGCAAGTCCGCCAAGACGACCTCGACTCGTCGACTCGGTACGTGGTGGTTCCTCTTGTGACGAGCACGATGAGATGCTGACGATCCGCAGGTCAAGTATGGTCCGAGGCGTCTTCGCGCTCGAGGCATGGCTGCTCTGTCAGCTCTGGAAGTAACCGGTTAGTTCGTCAGTCGTACTCCCGGACCAGTAGAATGAGACTCACGTGCTGCTCGTGTGGTAGGAGGTCGTCAGGGATGACGGCGCAGGCATGCTACAGATTGTCGGCGACGTTGCGCAGCGGTGGTTGCACGGGATGCCGCGCACGCTGCCGCGATAAGGACGTCGTAAAACCGGCTTCGTGCTCCTGTAAGTCGTCTTCTCCACGTAGCGTTCCGTCGTCGTGGTTCTGAATGTCCGTCCTCGGCAGAAGATGGATGTTCAGTGCAGGAGTACATCCGAGTACATCCTCCTGCTTCGTCCGGGATGGCGCGACTTGAACGGGACGGCATGGCTCGTGCATCCGGAGGTCGCGATTGTTCTGCACCATGATCTCATCGCCCATCCTATCCCGGCACCAGCCCACCTCGGTGACCGTGACATCGCTCGGCACTCTGAACGATGCGCTCGCGGTCGCCGAGCTCGTCTGGGTCTGGTATGTCTGTCGTGCCAGCTCACGAAACAAAGGGTCAGTTCTCTCTGCCTCCTACCTAGTGCAAGTACTTACGAGCTGTCTATCCTCTAGAGTCGAACGTTGCCGTGGGTCGAGCTTGTCGTCGAGCATACAAGTGCGACCAGTGGAGCGCCGAGCGTGCTCGGAGCTGGCCGGCGGCGTCTTGGTCGTGCTTCTGTAAGTCGCATTCATCTTGAACCTTCGTCTGGTGTCCTGACCGCGCGTCCTCAGTAGGAGACCGTTGTGCGCTCCATGTGCTGTGGCCATGCAAGTACATCGTCGGTGCGCTTCATCTCGGGCATGACACGACGGCAGGGCTCGTGCACGCGGGTGCGGACCTTCTGCACCGTGATCCTATGACGGCGTCCAGTACGTCGCTGACTGGCTGTTCGTGGTCTGGTATGTGTCGAGTCTGCCGCGCCAGCACAAGAAGAAACAGGTCAGTTGTCGCGTACTTGAGCAGCGCTACGAAGCACGAGACTCACCAACCGTCCACCTGTCCAGGTTCGTACGTCGCTTTCGGTCGAGCTTGACCGGAGAGGCGTAAGACTGGCCGACTGCGGCGCGGTGCTGCAACCTCAACCGTGGCAAGGTCCGAGGTCGAAGTTGGCACCGTGAAGGTGAGCCCGCAAATTGCGTTCGTGCTTCCGAGGCTAGGCCGTGCGTCGCGTCGGTCAGCAGGCGGACATACCTCTCGAGTTCGAGGTACGATGCTCGAGCTTAGTGGCAGACAGCTCGCTGCCGCTCCGAGTCCTTGGCAGGTTAGCGGCGGGCTGTTGGGAGACAAGACTCCTCCCGTCGAATTGCTGCCCGTTGTGTGCTTGACTGATCGACCTCTTCCAGGCCCGGGCTGGACGTTCCTGGCACGATATGGCAGGTCGCAGGTAGCGATCGCGGGCCGTCTGCACCACGATTCTATCGCCCATCCTATCGCCGGCACTTGGGTCCTCGCGGCGGCGGACCGTGTCCAGGGCCTTCAGCCGTTGTCTGTGCTATGGAACTTCGTGACAGAGGTTAGTTCACTCTCACTTCAACCACTGTGACCGGCACAAGACTTACGAGCAGTTCAGCTTTCAGAATAGACCGTCGGTCGAGCCTCGAACATCGTGAGACAAGCCGGCAGCGCAGTGCCCTGCAATCTCGGAGCTCGGTACAGTACAGGTAAGTCTGTGCTTCGTCGTCGCATGTCCGGGGCGACGCCATGCCTCTCGACGGTCAGCGGCTCGACACATGTTGCGTCCGGGGCATCGTGCTCGAGATCCGTATGCTAGCACGCTGCTGCGCCGTCGACATGTCCGGCCGCTGGAGTACGCGTTCCCCGCGCTGTCCTCTGGCCGTCTCTCCGGGTCCTGGTTGTGCACATACTGACCGAAGACCGCTTCCAGGGCGCGATGTCGCAAACGGCAAGCCGCAAGTCGCTGCGCGGCGCGGCACAAGTCTGTCAAAAAAGCGCAACTGACACTGGATGGAGAGGTCAGTCTATGATCTGCAGCAGTACCTCGAGCACGAAACTCACCCGGTATCCCTGTCTAGTTCACTGGCACCCGCGGAGTCTTCGAGCTCGAGGCTTGGCACTGCGCTCGTCCAGGTGCCGGGCGCGTTTCTCGCTGAGGTTTGCGGCTCGCGGCCTTGTCGACGTTCTGCTACGCCAGATACGGTCCCGGCTCGAGTGCATTTCCTGGCACTACGTCGGCTGCTCGGTGCGATGCTGCTGGAGAGAAGGGTGAGTACTTTGCGTTCTCGCTTCGGAGGAGAAGCTGGCACTTACGCTCGAGCACAGTAGCCGTTGTGGGCGAGCGGCGGTCGACGCCGGGTTTGTGCGGGTCCATCCCGAGCGATTTGGTTCCGTTTTCTGGCACGGCGCGGTGTGCACCTTATACGAGACGTCCGAGTCCTCGAGCAGCATCACTGGGATAACGGTGAGTACTTGAAGTTCCCGCTCCGTTGCATAGGCCGACACTCACTCACCCACGCGGTCCAGGAGACGTCGGTGACGAGCTGCAAGACGTCTCCGGGTGCGCTGCAGTCGGGTTCAGAGCTGGTGGTGCGCTGGGAGGAGATGGGAAGTAGCTGCCTGGAGGACGAAGCAGGGGTCAGCGCGGCGTCGTAGCAGAGACAGTCCTGTAGTAGCACGCACTCTGAATGCATGTCTTCTCGCCCCACCGAGTCCCTGCACTCCA
This sequence comes from Sanghuangporus lonicericola, assembly GCA_016618145.1. Lineage (NCBI taxonomy): Eukaryota > Fungi > Basidiomycota > Agaricomycetes > Hymenochaetales > Hymenochaetaceae > Sanghuangporus > Sanghuangporus lonicericola. Next base: position 10,141 of record WJSG01020647.1, read on the forward strand.
GCGCAGTCTCAACCCCAACCCCAGACGTCTGCTGTCCCATGCCCACTATCCCATCCCCACCATACGATCCCCACCATCCAATCCCCACTATACGATCCCCCAGACGTGCTTGAGTCCACGATCTCTTCTCTGGCACTTGCGTCGCCTGCACGAGCGCTCGCCAGGCACGCTGAAGAAACCTCGTGGTCTCTCTGCCACTCGGGGATCTCCAACCAAGTCAGCGTCTTGCTCGATGCCTTGCCACGGGGCGTGCGAGTGCCGCTGTCGACCTCGGTGACGGCAACTGTGTGTGTGTGCTGCCCGCTCGGGTCCTTGACCTCGCTTGCCTGGGCGGGGAGAGATGATCGTCAGGACAGCATTCCAAGGAACAGTAGACGCGACGCGACGCGCGAATCGGGGCATCGGTGGCCGGTTCGGAGCCGCAAAGCGCGATGTACGCGGGCACATACCGATCTGCGCGCACGAAGGGATGTATCGCGCATATTTCGCGGGAGATGGTGGTGGTAGAAGGTCAAGAGGGATGCCAGGCCCCCAAACCTGTCGCAGGCGTCGGAGAAGCCGGTTCCTCGGTCTTATCACATGTCCTTTCTCGGACCCACACGCTGGGGTTGGGGTTAATCTGACGTCACGGGTACCTCCTCGGTTCCCGACTCTGGTGAGCCTGCTCGCCGAGACGGACGACGAGCACGCATACTATACTTCAGCTTCGAGCCTGCGTGCAGAAACGCTTGGATGATCGTGCAGCAGCAATTCCGTCGCCAAGACATGCATTGCTGTACTTTGGGGAAGATAGACGCACACATCCCGAGCCCCACACCCCAGCAGTCCCGACGTGTCCCAGGTCCGAGTCTGATGAGAAACAAAAGACACTTCACATGTGTCATTCGAGAGCAGTTCGACTAGTGCGATACACGGTCTACAATCTACCCGCAGTCCAGAGAGGCTACTTAGGAAGCTATAGAGTGGCGTATGCTAGCGAGCGGGCGACAAAGCAAAGGATTACATGACAACAATGATAGGCAATAGGAGACATGATGGATGGCGATGGGAGTGGGAGGCGGGACCGAGACGCAGACAGAAGCAGACAGACACGATGCGGAGATATGAACAGGCGATTGTCGGGGGGGTAACCAAATAACGGAGACAAAGGCAAGGAAGAAAGAACAAAGCAACGGAATGCAGAGGGTATGTGGGTGGATGGTGGGCAGGGGATCGCACAAATCAAGCCATGTGCAATCAAGAAGAACACGGGGGCTCGAGGATCTTAGTAGAGTGAGGGACTGGGATAGATGCGTGCGTGGGTGGCGAGATGGATGAGATGCGAATTATATATAATAGTACAACGCGCTGTCGCGTGGGGGTACTGGGTACTTGTAGATCCTGAGACCATGTCCTCTTGGGCGAGCAGAATCCGCGGACGAGTCGTATGAGACATGGCGCACGTGAACTTCATGGCGGCGGAGGGTAGGGAGCGCGAAGCTCAAGGATATCGGAGGTGGGAGGTATGAGGGTGTTTGGCGCACGTGGATTGTAGGAAAGCATGTAGAGAGCAAGGAAACGTTGTACTCGCAGGCGCGATAGGATGTGGGGGACGTAGGCACGAAGACAACCTAGAAGGCGACGTCGGAGAAGCGCTCCACGCTCGATCCGCGAGCGGAGGCGTAGCGCTGGCTTGCCGGAGAGGGCGTCGAGAACGTGAAAGCGGAGTAGATCCGCTTGCGCTCGGGGGTCGAGAAAACGGTCCCGGTGACCGCGGGGGCAGGCGAAGACGCGACGTCAACCTTCGAGGGGGAATGGTCAGGAGTGGTCGGCCGCTCGACCTTGTCTTCCGAGAGCTGAACCTTCGAAGCAAGACAGCATCAGCTAACGGTAACGTTCGCAGCGGTACCACGCGTACCTTCTCCTCAGCAATCTTCTGGACACGCGCCAGCAAGTCCTCCGACATCACCGCCTGCTCGTAGGCCTCGGAGATGTCCGCGAGAGGGAGGACGGTGAGCTCCTTGCACTTGGCGTCGATCACGATCTGGTCGAGCGCCTCGACCTCCTCGACCTCCTCGGCAAGACGCGGGAGCGACGGCTCGCGGCGGGTGCGCTTCGAGGTCGGACGCTTCGATGCGCCCGACCGCTTCGTCTTCTTGTCCGAGACGGGCTTGCTCGAAGACGAGGTCAACTTCTTCGTCTTCTCGCCCAGCGGGCGGGGCTTCTTGCTTGGAGAGACTGGCTGAGTCTTCACAGCGAGGGTGTTCTTACGCTTCTTGCCGAGCACTTGCTCGGAGAGCGCACGACATCCCGTGAGGGGGTCGTGGTTCTCCTTGTCAGCGACGTAAACCAGGAGGGGGCCGGAGGGGGTGACGGCGATGGTGGTGGTTGGGCCTTCTTCGGCCACCGGGGCCTCGAAGTGATCTCTGAAGATAGTGAAAGCACGTGCGGTGGCAGCCATAGATGCTAGCTAGTGTGGGTTGCAGGTGGATAGTTGGGGGAGGTGAGGCAATGAGGGGGCGTGGTTGCGGCGTGGCGAAGACCGACAGAGACTGCGGGGGTTAGCTGGGAGAGTAAAGACAAATGCTGAGCAGCCGCGGCAGACAATGAGCACGACGCCGAAGGCGACGAGGAGGAGACTCGCGGTGGTCGACGTCGACGCTGCGAGGGGACTTGGAATTCAACATTGCCCGGGTTTTAATCCACATTTGGAACTCCGCCGACGCGCCGACGAAATTATGTAATCATGCGTCACTAAGCGCCTGGTTCATCTTGGGCGGTGTCTGGCGCTCTTTGTGCTCCCACTTCAAACTTGGCATAAGTTCCTTTCCGACTTGTATTATTCACGTATGGGCCTTGGGAACGGTTGATTGAAGTAAAGGTGACTATGTAGAACCTCGTGAATTCAGACAGCTTGACAAGAATTCCACTTCCGGTCTGAGGGCGCCGTTCCGGTGGTGGGATAACGGTTTGAGGTCATCATGTTTTGGTCTGTGAGCCTGTGAACACTTGCGTTGCTCAGCTCTTTATGCTTACAAGGCGTTTACTCATCCTCGTGCACATATGATTGTCAATGTGCTGTTTGGATGTCATTCAACATGTAGGGTTGTGTAGGGCAAACTTGACTGCAGTGCGGTAGGTCATACAGAGTACCATGAGCTTCAAGGATTGACCAAAAAACCGATAGTTTTTATCTGCTGTACGTCTCTCTCGTTGTAGATCACAAATCATTCTCACTGAACGATGGCAGCACTGACAACAGGTGAAGCCTACAGCCTGCTCTCTCAGCGAGTTAAGCGTAAAGCTCCCCTTATCGCAGCTAGCAGTGTTGAGTTGCTACGTGCCCAGTATAGTACTGATGCAGGCAAAGGTCGAAGGATTCGCTCCCCAAACCACTAGGGCGACGATCTTGAAGACCTTCCTTTCTGGGCGGCGAGTGTTGTCGCCGCCTAAATTCGGGCGTCTGGGTGTAAGTGGGCCTCGCGCCCTGTTGCTGCCAGCTTTCTCCGCCACCTCCACCATCTCTCCTCGCCCCGCCCGTTCTCGCCGCATCATCTTTGCTTGTTTTTTGTTCTGCGAAACTGAACTGAGATGGCTCCTGCTGCGAACCGTACGAAGAAGCCCTACAGCGTGAGCCCCTATCTGCGACGTCCGAGCGCGAGTTTGTTGTTGACTCGACGAACAGCGACCGGCTGCTGCAGCTCGGCCGCAAGGCTCTGAGGGACAGTGGCTTCATGACAGAGCTCCGGGAGTTCCTCGAGCGGTCCAGAATACCGTCGCAAGGCCCACAAACGGCGTTACAAACACGAGGATTGTCGTCTCCAATCTGCACTACGAAGTGACTCCCAAAGACCTGAGTGTACGTATTCTGCCCTTGTTTCCTTTTCATAGGAGCGCCTCGTACCCTGGCGCATATGTCTCCACAAGAACCTTGCAAGCGGAGGTCCCCCCTATACGCTCGTTATCCTCTCCTCTACCAGTTCCTTCCCACATCTCGCTATGTCCCTTGGCCACCTGAGCTGACGTGCATTTTAGCAAATCTTTGGACAGATTGGCACGCTAGTCCGTGATCCACAAATCAGGGTACGAAGCTCCGCATGCACCGAGTCCACATGAAAAACGAGACACCAACCCGACTTATTTCGCACCACTCTCATATCCTCCTGGCGCACACCACCGTGGATATGACTGTCAACAGTACGACCGCAGTGGCCGCTCCTCCGGTGTCGCCATTGTCACGTTCGAGACCCCGGCGGAGGCAACGAGGGCGAAGAAGCAGTTTGATGGGATTCTCTGCAAAAGTAACATCACACCAGCTCGTTGTCCTTGTCATCTCTCAGCGTCGTTCTGACGGCTGTCGTTGTCTTGCAGACCAGCCGATGTCGATCGCGTACGACACCGCGCCTCCTCCCCGCCGAAGCGCGAGCACGCCCTCGCTCCTGAACCGCATCGAGAAGCCGCCTCTCCTCGAACGTCTCAGCAAGACCGAGCCAAAGGCGCGGCAGAACTCTGCACCTTCGTGAGTCATTGTGTTCCTCCAGGCCCGCCGCGGCGCTGATGCTTTTTGCGCAGACAAGCAGGTGTTGGTCCCGTGCGGACCAAGCAGCGCCCTCAACCGGGCAACGCGCGGTCTTCCAAGAGGCTACAGCCGCCGAAGCCGAAGACGGCGGAGGAGCTCGACAAGGAGCTGGAGGCCTTCATGCAGGACGAGATCACGGCGGATTCGGGCCCTACCTCGGCTGCAGCGGACGTGGAGATGTCCTGAAGAGTGGACTGCTATATGTGTTCGGACTCCTGCTCGCGTTTGCTACGATGTTGTACATGTCTGTGTTGCTCTTTTCCGCCGCCGCTAGGCTTGGTTGTAATCCCGACGAATTATTAGTCACTGTGTCGCTGCAGTGCGTTTCGCTTTTTCCTTTCGTGCCAACTTCTAATTGATGCGTTTGGTGCGTCCTTCGTGTGTACTCCAGTTGTCAAAGTACTGCTCACATTTACATGCATGTGGCTCTTCCGGCCGCGGGTCAGCAGACGCCCAACGCTTTGCTCCCGACTGCCATCATGAGGACACTCTCAGACCTTCTTCCCGAGATTCTGCACTTGATTGTCGCACAGCTCGACGATCCAGCCTACGTGTGGTCCTGCTCGTGCATATGCCGTCGCATACGGGAAGTCGCGCTCGAAAATTCAATTCTCGCCGCCTCTCCCCGCGCAGGACCACTTCATTTCAGCCCTTGGTGCGATTCTTGCGAACGTACCCTTGAGTCGCGAGGACCGTCACCTCCCTCCACCTCCCTCCACCTACCTAGAAACTGACAAGCGCCACCGCACCCGGCCCACAACCACCATCGACGACACCATCGTGGCCAGCATCGTGGAGCTCCTACCAGCTAGACTCGCTCTCCCTGGAGGACTTCCGGTTTACCACGTCAACAACCCATCACTCAGAGCACTACACCCCCGGCCCCTTTCTGTTGGCGACGCTCGCCATCTGGGGGTTCGACCACGATCAGACGTCGCTGACGGGTGTCCTCCGCGTCCTGTCCCTCTTCACTCACCGTCGTATGCCTGGAGAGGCTTGACGTGCACGAATTCGATATCGACGAAGCTCTCGACACGCGTCACCTCCAGCGACAAATCGATTTTCGACGGGTGTCAGTCTTGCGCTCATCGTCGCACGGCCCCCAGTACACCCTCGTCTTACTTCGGGCGCTTTCCGCGAGCCTGAGAGGCGACTCCCTGCAGGAGCTTTCGGTCCACCTTGAGTCGGGCGAAGCTACTGTGGCGTTGGGCGAGCTGCTCGCTCGTGCAGGCAGGAACATCACCACCTTGGACATCGACACTCCGCTCGGCGTAACAGTCAATGAGCGTGTACGTTTGGTGGATCTTCTGCAGGTTGAGAGGTTCTGCTCTTCGNTGGTGGATCTTCTGCAGGTTGAGAGGTTCTGCTCTTCGCGAGACGGCACCGCTGAATTGGCCTTCCCATTGCAGACAACTGGCGGATGCTCAACCTAATGGCGTGCAAGAAGCTCGAGTCCATCTCGCTCCCGATCCGCATCAGCGAGCGGGCGAAGCGGCCAGTGACGGAGTCCGTCATCGGAATGTCGCAGGTTTCCCCGACGCTCCGCGAGGCTACGCTCTGCGCGACGGGCCAGGGCCTGTACAGGTTCACGATCTCGAAGGACCGCACGGTGTTCAAGCTGCACGAACTGGATGAAGCCCTCAGTTCGACGCGTTTCCCGCATCTGCAGCAATGCGTGTATGAAGAGGAATCGGACTGGATGCTGATTCCGACGGATAGATACTTATCGAGGTGCCTAGACCT
>WJSG01020663.1:0-14506 GCA_016618145.1 Sanghuangporus lonicericola
AGATGCATGTGAAGGTCAGCGGGGCGGACAACGCACAGATGTTCCCGATGCTGCACGGGGAGAAGTTCATCTCCCCCGTCTCAGCGACGGGGCTCATAATGTACTGCGCGTTCGCATTGCAGGTGCTCGTCGAGAGCGGACAGCAATTGGTGGAATCTGTCTCGCAGCCGTTGCTGCACGAGCATCCACTCGCGCACTGTTATGGGGGTTAGCGTATGTTGAATCTTGGATGATACCTCAACTCACGTCGTGCTATCGTAGAAGCTGGTCAGTATGACGCTCCTGGTATGGCAGAAAGAGGAATCGGACTCACAATAGCACCGAAATTATGTCCAATCTCGTGCGCGATGACTTGCCACTCCGTGCGACCACCTGTCGAGACAGCAGTGCCCGAAACGATCGAGGGGCTATTCCCGGACGCAGACTGCTGGCAAAGGGTCGCAAGCCAGGCAATGCCCACCTCGGAACCGGTAGGACAGCCACTCATGAGATGCCACAGGCCCGCGCCGTCGTCGCCCTTGTTACCACGCCACTGCGAGAATATCGACAGCCTATCGTTGAGCGTGACGTCCTCGGAGCATGCAACGTTCCACGGGGCGTCCGAAGTCGCTGAACTCGGGCACTCCGGTTCGTGCACCTGCAGTTCGACGATGCCCAGGCTGACCTGGAACGTCGTCTTGTACAATGCGCTCGCGGTGTTCCAGTTCGTGATGATCGCCTGCGTCGCGTTCTCCGACGATCCGTAGCGGCTCGTGTACGCGCAGTCCGCTGCGACGCCCATGTACACTATCTGCTGCGATGTGGGACAGCCAGCGTTCTGGCCGATATGGTCCGAGAAACTACGGTGATCGAACCTTGATTAGTATCTGCGCGCCCCAAGTATCATGACGCGACCTACTCGATACCCATACCGCCACCGGCAACATCGTCGCGTTTCGTGATGTTGGACGCGGGCTGCATGAGCCCGAACGCGTCATACCACCGGGTGTACGATTCCACAGGGGGACGGCGAATAGCGTCATTCTGCATTGGGTCTGTGTTGAAGTCCATGCGGTCGTGGCCACACGACTCGGTCGCCGCCGCCGAGGAGCCCACGATCTGCGCGTGCTCATGTTTGCTCAACACGTCCGTGTCGCGCCAGATGACGAGGTTCGAGTCCGGGTGTTCATCGGAGAGCTGGATATGCGGGTCGAGGTGAAGCTTGTTCCGCAGGTAGTTCTCCTTGGTCGTGACATGGTGAACCACGCCTCCAACGGAGAAGGCACCTTCGAAGACCGGAGGTCGGCCGGTATCCGCGTCGCCTTGGTCATGGACAGTTATACGCGCCCAACCAAGCTCGTACTGGCCCGATGGTCGGGGAATAACCCCAGCCGTATCTTCTCGTAGGCGATCAGCGGAGACATGGGCTGGAATGACCTCGCCCCAGTAAGCCTTCACTTTTTCGCGCAATATCGGCTCTGTGTGCGAGAGCACTGCTTGCCCATCGGGGCCGTTCTTGTAGAAAATTATCCGGGCAGCGGGGTGGATGAGGTGGTCGTTAGGGCGTAGATGGAGGTAGAATGTCTCGTCGAATGCGGTGAGCGTCAGGCGGAAGGAGTCGGTGTGGCGGAGGATGGGAGAGTCTATGGGGGGCGAACGCTTTCCATGACTACTTGGGGAATGTCGTCGGGGTAGGATGTCAATAGATAATGTCGAAGGGTGAGCAAGACGCTTCAGCGGCCTTGCGGGAGCACTGAGTGCTGTGGGTGAGCGTATTAGCTTCGTCATGGAAGAATATAAGGTCTTGCGACTTTGCCATGCCACCCCTGGCCGCTACCCATAACTTCACGAATTCCCCAGCACACGGGCGCTGTGGTGCACGACCCATGACGAAGAGCCAGGCAGCGCGCGTCCTCGCCAAGGCACACGCAGCCGCGACTTCCGCCTTCCTCCGGATGTCAGTATAGACCAATCCGCAGCAGGCGGTGCAGACCACGCTGAGAGAGGGTATGCCCAGCGGACACCCGTATTCCTAGGACAACGGCTGCAGCGACCGGCGCATGCGCGACGATGCGACCGAAGAGGCGCGCCCCGATTGCACCACGACAAGAGACGAAACAAAGAGCGAAGCAGCCCCAGCTCATCCGCATCGTCATGTCCGACCGGAGCTCGCCTTCTGTAAGTCCATCCGCGTACAATGCTGCGCTCATCGTTCTGTATTCACGACACGATACATGAGGCAGCGCTAGGCTGGCATGTTACCGCGATTTCTGTCCAATGCACGCTACGGACGTAAACGCAATATGACGCGAGTGCAGTAAAAGGCACTCTCAAAGCTGGGGTTAGTAAGAGTGTGTGGCTTGAACGCAGAGGAAGAGTACTGGGGTCGTATATGTTACGCCATTCGCGCACCCAAGTGACCCCAGTCTGGCATGCACGAGCGGGGGTCCAGTAGCCACTCGAACAGCAACTACGCGCATCTTGCAAGCCGGGGAGCAACCGCGACGTAGCTCATAGAGAAGCATGGGTTTGGGAGGTGCAGGGCGGGCATACACGGCGGCCGTTCATGCCGGAGAGGCCAAGGGTAGCACCAAGAGGCTAACTGCAAGACCAGAGTACGCGAGAGGATCTAGAGACATACCTGAAGCAGTCTGGAAGCTAGCGAGGAGAACGAGGAGAAGCCAGCATATGCGATGATGAGAGTACATTCGAAAGGACCGTAGGGGGTGTTCCTGACGCAGTGCCGCCGAGTACGATTATAAGAAAGGCCAAGGGGGCTGAGAAGGCCGCTGCCCAGCGCCAGATCCGTCCTGCGGAGGTCTTGTCCTCTATTGCCGTGAGTTGGCGGATGCAGCGAGCGAGGAGGAAGAAAGACGAGGGGCACGGCGAGCTGGTCAAGTCCAAGATGACACCCGCGCTGATCCAGCTGGGCCCTGCCTCACTTCGCGACCGCGACCGACAACAGGCGCTACGGTCCCCGCACACTTGTCATCCCACCACCATCAGCATCGTCCCCTCGGCCTGCTCCCCATCTCTTGGCTGTGCTTGCCTAGATACTTACCTTCGTCTGCTCTTGCTTATACTCGCCATACTGCTCTAGGTCTCGAACTCGCTCTCTGCCAGACCAGCGTTCGCTCGTTGCTATCGTCGACCGCATCGCCTCGGCAATGAGGGCAAGAACTCGCGACGCTACGTTCCGAAAATACCTCACCCATCCCGAGAAGTCTTTTGCAACTCTAGAGTCTGGGCTGATGGATGTGATATGACACGAATCGGACCTCCTGACGTGCCTTCGAGCTGTGCTTGTGGGAATGAGCCTCGGACGCGCGATATTTGTGGCCTCCTGCGGTCTGTCCCCTCGTCGGACTCCCAAGTCCTCTTCGTACCTGCGCTATCACGGTTCGACGGGGTGAGCGCAAGTCTCGCAGTCTCGCCCTTCCCACAAATCGCATGGGTATCAGTCCAGATATAGCACTTGTTCGTACCTCTCGCGCCCGTGCTGCGCCTTTTTGACCTCGGTCCTCGTTGGCCGCGTTCAGAGCTCCCAAGTCCAGGGAGCCTGTGCCTGCCATGGTCATTCAAAATGACGGCCCGGGTATGTATCGCCAGGCAACGGTGCAGAACCAGATTCGCAATGACCTCAGTATGACACCCGGCCACATGCGGTCTGTCCATCCTGCCTCCCACCAGCATCCGCGTCCGTCCACAGCAAGTTATATCAGTGAGATCGCATGCATGGCTGAGTAGGCGTATTTCCGTCTTCTCCTACTCGCTGTGGTCAGCTCGCTTCTGAATTAACGTCCACGGAAGAAGTTCAGTGAAGCCCGTCAAGGCGTACGTACTCAAGTCAATGAATTTCGCCTCCTTCGCCACGACGAAGAATGCATGATGTCCAGATTGTCCATCGGCACCGTCGAGCACGCAGTACAAACACGTCGACTCGGTTTGGGTAGATTCGTGCCCGACAGCCGCCAGAGCTCAGCCATCCCGCTGGGGCTCGAGCTGCGATCAGTCGAAGGACGCGGCAGGGCGGTCGGGGTCGGGACGCAGGTGTTGGTGGTACCGTCTCGACACGCTGAAACTTCTTTGCTTATGTATATGCCTCTTTGAAGTGCAAACAATCTATGAGCATAGCGAATCTCAGTTGAACTGTCATAGACATCAGACGGAGGACTCCGCCTGAGCGCAGTAAGGACTTCGTCGATGTGGCATGCCGACGGACAGAGCACATATGCGATTTACTTCAGAGGTGCGTCGAGTTGGGGTCGAGTACCGTCACATAAGAAAACTCCTCTGGTTAAGCTGAACGCATCATTGTTGAGACGTCAGAGACCCGGACTTCGTGCGGAGTCTTGAGATCTTACCGTCCATCGCATAGCAGAACCACAAGCAGCGGCGGGGCCATAATTAGGTGGTCCATGGTCGGGAACTCCAGTATTATGAAGTCATACCGTAGTCAGAAGGGAAAGGGAGGTCCAGAATTACTAGTAGGTCCACGATTACAATAGGTAGGTCCGTCCGTGACGTCAACGAGTGAGTCCACATAACACAAAGAGCGAGCGACACAGCGAGCAGAGCACGAGGGGGACACTTGCGTGTATCAACCGTAAATGAGACATTGCAGAGCAGAACGAACTAGTAGATACATGTCACCTTCCTCGCGGAAGAGCTCTCCCCAACGCCTAAATAAACCACTACCCAGAAACGCAAGAACAGTCAGTCCTATGTACATGCACGAAGACCCCTGCTCCTTCCTCACGCCAAGCCCCTTCAGTGGCTGGGCCCCGCGAACGACGTCTGGTTGTTCGGGCTCACCGGCGCACTCGGGGTGCCGTTCACCGTCATCATCGTGTCCTGCCGGTAACCCGTCTTTTCCCGCGGATAAGTACGGGCCGACGACCCGCCGGTCTCGCTCGCCTCCTCGTACGACGGTGGCGGGAGGTGCCCCGCGTCCTGGTTCAGGAGAGGCACGTTCGGCGACACCGGGGGCGTGGTGTACCCGGACACTGCATAGGACATCGGGCGGTTATCGGATGCGGCCGCCCCAAACGTGTATGGCTCGACCGTGCTCGCGACCTTGTGCTCCTCTTCGAGCTCGACGGCACGTTTGAAGAACGAGTGGTCTTGGCGGCGCCGGATGAAGTAGAACGCGAGGAGGCCGAGGCCGATTACCCCTGCGACACCGCCCACGGTACCGCCTACGATGGCGCCGATGTCGCGAGACTTGGTCGAGGAGACGCTGCGAGGCGCAAATGCAAGTGCCGCGTTGCCGTCCTTGGGGATGTTGAAGATGCTGTGCGTGAAGAGTGTTAGTGCCGGGTTGCGCCATCAAGGAGATAGATACTTACACGTAGAGCTGGGAGAGCCAGTTCTGGCCGAAGATGTATTGCGTGACCGCGGAGTCGGTGAAGCCCTCGATAAGACTGATGCACGTCCCGTCGCCCTGGTTGACAACGATAAGCGACTGGTCGACGGTGAACTGCTGTCCGTTGATGGCGACAGTGAACTGCACGTTGCTGTTGCACGGGACCTCCCAAGAGACGGTTTGACCAGAGATCGTGGACTTCGACACCTGCTCAGAGCCTGGGATGGCATCATCTACCGATAGGGGCCAGCGTCAGCGTCAGACCATGCGCAGCAGTAGCTCCGAGAAGACCTACGGATGAGGCGTGCCTGGGAGGCGGGCATGTAGATGCCAGAGTAGTAAGGGTCGACGTTGACGAGGATACCACCACTGCTTCCGACGTTGTTGCTGCCGATCTTGGCTGACCAGCCGTCAAGCTGGACAGTGAATTCCGGTTGCTCGTTGCCAGAGAGGTACCCGCCAGACACGCTGCTCTGCACGCCCGTCCACTGCAACTTGTCCTCCTGGTATGCCGACGTATCAGGCTGCAGCCAGTGGATCGTGCCAACATCGGAGTCGGCCAGAGACTTGGAGCCAGGAGGGATGGTCAGGGAGCTACCGTTGCCCGGGATGACCGGGGAGGGCTTCAAAGCCATGCCGAAGGTGAAGTTCGTGGCCTCAGGGTTCCGGATGTAGTACTGTCCATAGATACCATCGTCGAAAGTGGCAGGGAAGCCTGCGGCGGTTGTGGGCTTCTTGATCGGGCCCAGGCCGAGGAGCCCAGAGACTCCGTTCTCGAAGGGAGAACCCTCGCTCTGGCTGTCCATGAGGACGACTACATGGCGAGTGTGATGAGCAATTGTTTGATGAGCGAAACATGCGGCAGCTCGTACCAGTCTGGTTCGTATACGCCCATGAAACTCCCTGGTTCGTGGACAGTGAACAGTTCTCCTTCATGAGCGATCCACTGAAGTTCCCCGCGCCAAGAGACATTGCGGGTTTTCCGCTGAGGCTCTTCGCATTCGGAGAGAGGGAAAGGTCGTAACTGTAGAGGGATCGGTCTTTTGCTCCTCGATACTAGGGTAACGCTCGCACTCACGTTGGCGTGTCGGTGAACCCACTGCCACCCTTGTTTGCTACGGAGGAATAGCCAAGACTCGTCGTGAGGGTAAAGTTGAAGTGCTGAAGCTGTCCGACACCTTCGGTACCCTAGGAACCAAAGCGCTGTGAGATGAGAGGAGACGATCGGGTGATACCCGGAGACGTACCATGCCCACACCCAAGATCGGTCGACCTCCAGCACCGAGGAGGACAGGGACATCGAGCCTGGTTGGCGGTATGAATGCCGCAGATGCGTATGCCGCGCAGAGGGAGAATACGAGAGAGGTCGTCGAAATCATTATAGGGTTCTAACTTTCAGCGTAACTACTCGGCGCCACTACAGTCAGCACGCAGCACTCTTCGCTCAGCAAGTCAAGTACTCACAATAAACGTTCCTCGACGAGGATGGCCTACGAGGAGCGGGAAAAGAGGAGAAGAGTCCTCCTGAAGGTGGAGGTCGACGAAGAGGAAGGAGAAGAAGCTCGGGGCATGCGGGGGCGCCATGCTGGATATAAGGCGGGGATCTTGATCACGACAGGTTCATGCAACGCGCATTCCTCGCCCTGCCGCTCGCCAACCTTCCATCTCGAGGACCCCGGAACCCCTCGGTCTTGTTGGCGCGTGCTCAAGTCAAGATCTATGATGTGAGATCAGAACGTTAACCTTCGCTGCGTGCTACTCGCCGCTTCTCTCTTGTTGGTGTCTTGTATGGCCATATGCATGAGCATTGAGCCATTTTCTATTGTCTCCTATTATTGTTTCTGGTCGTGACGATGCATATGGTTGACCGTTGAGTCCCAGTGAGAATCGGACCTATTACGAACGATTACCGTGTGTTATAAGCTATGCTGAGCACTTGAATAGTCCATAATATATCTGCATAGACGACAATACAAAATTGTCCCGGTTTTATAGACCTCCCTAGATGATTCCAACCGGCTCCACATGAGCAGATCTATTACGGTCTACTCAACGCTACTGGTGTGTAGGAAGAGTTGGAATGATAGATTGACACATATCGTCATATACACGTATACTATGCTCATACTTAACCCGCCCTCCAGGTACCCAGCCCGCCCTCCAGTGCACCAAAAACTTGGCACTCACCGTGCTCACGAGGTGCTCTGCCACGCCGGAGTGTCGTGCTCGCGACGTCCATCGCCGCGCCCAAGCGTCGTCTGCGCTGCGCCCCAGTGCCGCGCTCGCAATGTCCATTGCCGCGTCCGAGTGCCGCGCTCGCATGTCCGTCCCCAGGAAGGCTGTGAGTGCGACGTTCAGCTGAGTATCCGTCAGAGCTACGAGAAACCTCACCTGCAATCCCACTGCCTGCCTGTCCAACCCAGTTCCTCCACGTCAACAGCGCCGAACCTCCAGAGACTCTGGGCGACTCACCAAGCGTTCTCCCATAGAGATGCCACTGATAAGGAGTCCCTATATGCGTGCAGTGACATCAGCGACATCACAAGGGCATCCGGACTACTTACTTACTCTGTTGGCAAGACCTCGCGAGCGTGACGGGAGAACGTGTGGAGGAGGCAAGGCGCAGACACACAGGAGATGATGGTGGTGAGAGAGAGGAACACTGCAGGCGAGGGCCCGAACGGTCGAACTTGACCAGATCATGGCGCTTACATAACAGAGGGACTGACGTCTGTTCAGAGGGCAGTTGCAACTTATTAACGCGTCGGTTTTGCGAATGCGCACTCGATGGGCGAAACTTGTGCACATCGCGACGCGCAGTTGCGGAAAGTGGACAAGGTCGTCTTGAGTTCGCGCTCCAAAAGTAGGCAACACGAAGCCTAGAATGGAAGGAGCTGTCAGTCTATGTGGTCTTCCGACGAGCAGCCCAGATAAACCTAGCTTACCCTATATCCTCCTAGCTTGAAATCGACCAGAATAGGGACGGTTCTCACTGGGGTTGAGTAGTTTGCGCCGCGCATGAAATGCATAGATTACGGCGCGGCGGCGCCGGCGGCAAGCACTGCAACGCCTAGGACCCCGAATGCGTGGCTTCGGGGACACGGCAAGATGATTTCCTCGTTGCCGCCTCCGGGACCGCATCATATTGACCAGTACTTGTGCTAGTCTCATAAAGCCCCGAAGGCTGTTCTGGACACGCCACAACGCCACTTGCGAGAAGAGTATGATCATTACGCCGCTGATAACCAATTGCCACCATGCATTGTCCCTTCGAGCGCATCTGCATCAGCGATTTGCCTGTAGAGCAGAACCATGATACTTAACTCGTCTCGGTTGCACCCAATGCCATAGAGTTCTTGCGAGTCGCAGTTCGACACCGGATATTCTTCGAGTAGGAAACCGGTGATGGGACGGCCTAAGGTACGGACTAGACGTAAGTACGCCATCGCTGTCGGCGAGGCCGGAGGTTCCGATGAGTTCGCACTGCGCAGTGTCCGATATGCTCGACATCGCACCTGGTATTCGTGGTAAACCAGAAGATCGTCGCCAAGCTGCCCGCCCAAGGGGCTTCGGAGCTCATGCTGTGCAGATTTTGTCCTGATGGGGGTGGGTGTACCGTGTAGTACAGGATGATGTCCGATGAAGCGTAGCGAGGTTCAGGAACGCCAGGAGCGCGGGAGGCTATGATGGAAGGCTCGGTTACTGTGTTCCTCCGAGCTATACGTGCAGCTTGACAGTTTTTACTGACGACCATGCGAGACCAGGCGGGACAGGGCCGGGTTCAATGACCATTCGTCGAAGTGCATGGGTCCATGTAGGTCCACCGACAGACATTGTCTGCGATTATCCTGGCGCGTGATTTGAAGAGCATGACAGGTCGTCCTCATACAACGGTCTCATGCCGGTGGATCAGTACGACTGTGCGCTCACACCTCGGGCAGCTGCGCGCTTGTAGGACAGGCAAACCTCACCCAGTGGCGCAGTCTGAGCTCTATGCCGGCTGCCGCAATGCGCACTGCTTGGAGGCGCAGTAATGCGGCCCCCGGGAGAACGTTCGGTCAATTGATCTGAGACCGGTGGGAACCGACGCCATAGAACGCTCTAGAGAGTGGAAGTCAGCCTGGTCAAGCCTGGAAAAATTCTATGTTTAAGCAAGGCACAGGGCAAGAAGACATGGAGACGGACCTTACTAACCCACCTACGATAGAAGCTCCATCACTTATCAGTTCCTCAACAAATAGGTGATGCAATCCAGAGACAGTCCTGGAATCAGCAAGTGATGCGCGCGCAAAGCAGGTATATGTACCATACCGTCGCAGCTTCACATACGAAAGTCCACCACACAATCCCAGACCCAACTCCAACCGCGGCAGGGGGAGTCAGCGACATCGCACTTCCCGAAGCTCGAGCACGATGGCGACGCTGACACATCTGCCACGGTACCAGAGCCAACTTCCAAGGTTACCGCCCAACCTGCGCTGCGCATGGCACACCAAGGACCCAGGGGACCCCGCGCACATGGGCCGTGTGGGACGACCGAGATGAGGCCGTATTTTCCCCATAGATCCATCGCGGCGATGAAACCATACATTCACCAGTATACGCTGGCCGGCAGACATTGTAGCATGCCTGTAGCGAATGCAATGATGCTGCATTTATACGCAGGGGTGTATTGTCATCACACGGTGTTGGAATGTGTACTCTGCGACGAGTATCAGAACAACGGGCGTCGCGTGCATCGGCCAAAGCTCACCAATACTATTCCTCCACCGTTCATCAAGAGTGAAGACTTGTATGCGCGCGTGAAGAGTAGAATTTGAGTGGAAGTTCTCGGCAACGAGGCGGACCATAGAGCATAACCGGGTCATGTATGCGCACGGCGCATTTGTTGAATGTCAGGTCGGCACGCGCACATCGTTGTGCGTCGCCGCCGACGCCCGCGCCCTCACTTGTGGGGGAAACGTGAGAGGTCATTGACATGGAGTGGACATCTGCAAGGTCGCAACAAACACAGCGTAGTCAGGGAGAGGACTCCATCATGCTCCGATCCCGCGCCTCCCTGGAAGACGTCATGATGTCTGAGGAGAGCACCGAGGCATGCACCCTTTGCAGCATGCATCATCGCGCCCGACGGAACGCCGAGCTATGCTGACTGCAGTCAGATAGGTCAGCATTAGACGAACGGACGAAGGCAAGTCGACATGCGTACTCGGATGAGAGTGGGCAGACGACGGGTACTGCGAAATGCATATCGTAAGCATTCATATGCAACTTAGCCTCCTCACGTCGGTTGGCTCAGTCGTGGATCAAGCATGCACAGGGATAGAAGATCAATCCGAATACGTGGCAGACGTCCACAACTATTTACTCTCGACCTTGGGTCGTCTCTCAAGCACTCTGTCCACGATTCCAAACTGAAGTGCTTCCTCGGCTAGTCATGCAACGCGTAAGCAACCGCCTTGGTTCACATTCCGGCGGCAGATCCTCACCTGTCATGAAGTAGTCTCGCTCGAGCGCCGTCTCTGTTACAGCTCATCAGTCTCATCCATAGAATCAAGGTTTCAGACAAGGAGGACTCACGGAACCGGCTCACGCCATCTTCTACTGGCTCGCCTTCGAGGGCGCAGTGCTTTTGGTAGATGCGGGTAAGCACTTCGCGTACCCGAAGGATCTCCTTCGCGTGGATCGCGATGTCGGAGGCCTGACCGGATGCACCACCAGAGGGCTCTGCACGGTCCCCGCGAAGTGAGTAAATCAGCTCGCACCGATGACATGAACGTGACATGCTCACGGTGAATCATGATACTGGAATGCGGGAGTGCATGTCGTTTGCCTTTCTCTCCTGCAGCGAGCAGCAACGAGCCCATGGAGCAAGCTTGGCCGACACAGTACGTGTGTATGGGCGAGGAGACGTATTGCATCTACGTCTGCATTGGTCAAAGTCAAAGGGGGCGGAGTGTGCGAGTCGAGACTCACTGTGTCGTAAATGGCCAGGCCAGCAGTCACACTACCGCCAGGGGAGTTGATGTAGACATGAATGGGCTTGGACGTTTCTTCCGCCTCTAAAAAGAGCAGTTGAGCAACTATGAGCGCAGAGTCTGTATCTCTGATCTGTTCTGCGTGAGATAGCGTTCCTCAGGGATTGAGAGTGCACCCACCGGTCCATACAGCATGATTACTCGCTCTCGCAGCAAACGCGAGAAGATGTCATAACTGCGCTCTCCTCGACCCTGACCAAACGGTATATAGCTCCTTGTCTTGAGGCAGCGCCACTTTGCGGAGTACTCACCGTCTGCTCGATGACTATGGGAACCAAATTGGCGGTTACAGGGTGCGCGTGTCCCGCCCCGCTCCAGTCAACTGCCAATGGATGTATCCGACGAGCATGTTGTGATATGGACGGCGTTTGTTGTCTAAGACATGAAGCAAGACGTCTAGGGATGGATCGTTTGAGTGCAAAGGACATGATAGTCAAGGCTGAAGACGAGCTCGCTGCGAGTGTCGATGAGGTCGCCGTCGCCGTCGAGCGCGAAGGCAATAGACGCCAGACAAGTACCACGTTCACGTGATGCACGCGTTTGCGCGCTACTTGGCCATTGCGCCGAGCCACGAACTCTTGCGTCGACCACCACCGCGGGCTCTCGACTCACCCGCAAGGGCCCGCCTCTGACTTTCTACTCCTGCTTTTTACGACTCTGTAACATTACACGATAACGACACCATGGCACGTCGTCTGCGCGCAGAGAGGTCGACGGAGACCCCAATGGACTTCGAGTTCACATCGCGGCCAAGCCAGAAACCTGTATGGGCAGACCGTGGGGCAGACCCGCAGACACCCAAAAAACGTGAGTAGTGAAGTATGTGCGTGCATCGGTGGTCGACGTGTAACCACCGAGCGACGGAAGAACGCTGGTCATATCACAACGTTTGGCATACATGTTCTTACTTCTTGCTAGGTTCGTTCGCGGAAGTGAATCCGTCTACACCTAGCTTCCCCACACCTACCTTCTATCCTCCGGACAGCCCCTCTTGGCCGACATTCTCGAGGCACGCGAATGCACCCTTCCTCTTCCAAGAGCCGCTGCCGCAAAGAGCCCACAGTCCGGCTTGGGCACNAGAGCCGCTGCCGCAAAGAGCCCACAGTCCGGCTTGGGCACCCCCACCTCCGAACACTCCAACAACCAAGATAGCCTTCCCAGAGCCGGAGATTCCGGAGGTCGACATGGCAGAATCCAGTCCTGGCGGGCCCTCTCCGGAGAAGGACATGGAGGTGGAGGATGACCGGCCTATGGCTGTAGGCGCACTGCGGAGGGTGTTCAAGAAGCGACACGAGCGTGCAGGAAGCAGGGTTGGGCGGAGACGGGCGCGCGTGGACGATGATGAGAGCAGCGAGGGAGAGAGCGGGGAGGACGACGGATACGTGCATGTCCAGAAGACTACCAACCACTACACGCTGAACATGCCTGGCCCTGCTGCTCCACAGTCAGACCTGCCATATCGACTCTTGGGGTGCGTGTCTCGCTATATGGTGCTCGTGTGCGCGGAGTTTAACGGCCGAATGGCTTTGGCAGCTACGTGCAGTTCGGTTTCAACACGTCGCTGGCAGTCATTGCCTTATACATCCTCGTTCAATTTCTGCTTATGCTGCAACGCGACGTTGAGCACCGCGTCGGCGAGTACTCCATGGACATCGTGCAGGAGATAGCGCAATGCTCCCTGGCATACAGGGTCAACCTCTGCGCCGAAGGCAAAGTACCTGCGATGGGAGCGCAGTGTGCTGCGTGGGAGACATGTATGAACCGCGATCCGACCAAGGTCGGCCGCACGAAGGTCAGCTTCGAGGTCATCGGCGAGATTATCAATACGTTCTTCGAGCAGATTAGCTGGAAGACAATTGTGAGTCTGACTGACTTCCTTTGTGTCGGTATACTCATTCTTCATCGCTGCAGACGATCACCATTGCCTCTCTGGTATTCGTGACGTTCTTTGTCAACTCCGTCATCATACTCTTCCGTTCGCGCATAAACCCCGTTACGCACCTACCACCACCGCACGTTCCGCCCTATCCTATCGCGCCTGGCCTGCCGTACCCCGGTCCACATGGGTATCTTCCCGCCCCTCAACATTGGGACAGCAAGCCGTGGAAAGCCAGCGATCGTAGCGAGGAACTCCCCGCGAGAAGACGCCGACTTGAGGATGGTCAGGCAGCGACCATACGTTGAGCTCTGGGGTTTCCTAGGGAGTTCGAAGGAGGGGTTCAGCGACTCGCCGCGAGCGTGTTGGGTACGACTATGGCATCATCCCAGTCAACATAGGATCCTACTGCATACAAAGACGCGCATACCTTCTGATCGTGCATCATACCTTACATATACTGCATATTTGCATTGCCTTTACGCATATTTATCTCTTAGGTGAGTGCGTCGCGGGCTCGACGCAAGCCTTGGCGCTTACCAGTTCGTTCGTCACTGCAGGGAGTCTATAGACTATGGCATTCATCTCCTACATATGGATCATGCACATGAGGGGCTTCGGTCAAGATCGGCAAAACCTTGCACCGCGGGTTGTATCAAGCAACACGAGCCCACGTGTGAACCATACTATCCCTGCGGGATGCTCTTCATTGCGTTCACTGACGTTCCTTTCATATGTAGTATATGGGTTACCCAAATTGAGACTGGACGTCGCAGATCGCTGCACCTGGAGCCAAAGCTTCATACGAAACACTTCACTGCAGAAGGCCGGAAGGCCAGAAGACCGGAACGTGTACTCCTTCCACAACGTACACGTACTGCCGGTCCTCCCGCCGTACGCCTCCCGTCATTTGCCCTCAAATCCGCACTTGCTCCTCAACCTTACGATCCATGTTGGAAAGAAACAGTGCTCCTACGGATGCATACCCTGTATCGGGGCGAGATCTGCAACCTGAAATGGTGAGCTTCCCACATTGAGCACACAGGCATGCAGTCGGCTCACGGGAGCTTCACGGAGTTTGGCTTTCAAGACCCGTGTGCGGAAGGGAAACACGACTATCGCAAGGATTCAGGTGGATTCCCACAGCTCCCGTGGCAGCGATGTGAACGCGAGGGCTAGCCGGGCTCGTGCAGGTCCGTGCAAGGTGTCTCCGAAAAGCCAAGTATCGCTATGTCCGGGTGCAATTGC
>WJSG01020664.1:0-14090 GCA_016618145.1 Sanghuangporus lonicericola
AGATGCATGTGAAGGTCAGCGGGGCGGACAACGCACAGATGTTCCCGATGCTGCACGGGGAGAAGTTCATCTCCCCCGTCTCAGCGACGGGGCTCATGATGTACTGCGCGTTCGCATTGCAGGTGCTCGTCGAGAGCGGACAGCAATTGGTGGAATCCGTCTCGCAGCCGTTGCTGCACGAGCATCCACTCGCGCACTGTTATGGGATTCAGCGTATGTTGAATCTCAGATAATACCTCAACTCACGTCGTGCTATCGTAGAAGCTGGTCAGTATGACGCTCCTGGTATGGCAGAAAGGACTCACAATAGCACCGAAGTTATGTCCAATCTCGTGCGCGATGACTTGCCACTCCGTGCGACCACCTGTCGAGACAGCAGTGCCCGAAACGATCGAGGGGCTGTTCCCGGACGCAGACTGCTGGCAAAGCGTCGCAAGCCAGGCAATGCCCACCTCGGAACCGGTAGGACAGCCACTCATGAGGTGCCACAGGCCCGCGCCGTCGTCGCCCTTGTTGCCACGCCACTGCGAGAATATCGACAGCCTATCGTTGAGCGTGACGTCCTCGGAGCATGCAACGTTCCACGGGGCGTCCGAAGTCGCTGAACTCGGGCACTCCGGTTCGTGCACCTGCAGTTCGACGATGCCCAGGCTGACCTGGAACGTCGTCTTGTACAGTGCACTTGCGGTGTTCCAGTTAGTGATGATCGCCTGCGTCGCGTTCTCCGACGATCCGTAGCGGCTCGTGTACTCGCAGTCCGCGGCGACGCCCATGTACACGATCTGCTGCGAAGTGGGACAGCCAGCGTTCTGGCCGATATGGTCTGAGAAACTACGGTGATCGAACTTTGATTAGTATCTGCGCGCCTCAAGTACCATGACGCGACTTACTCGATCCCCATACCGCCACCGGCAACATCGTCGCGTTTCGTGACATTGGACGCGGGCTGCATGAGCCCGAACGCGTCATACCACCGGGTGTACGAGTCCACAGGCGGGCGACGAATAGCGTCATTCTGCATTGGGTCTGTATTGAAGTCCATGCGGTCGTGGCCACACGACTCGGTCGCCGCCGCCGAGGAGCCCACGATCTGCGCATGCTCATGTTTGCTCAACACGTCCGAGTCGCGCCAGATGACGAGGTTCGAGTCCGGGTGTTCATCGGAGAGTTGGATGTGTGGATCGAGGTGAAGCTTATTGCGCAGGTAGTTCTCCTTTGTCGTGACATGGTGCACCACACCCCCGACAGAGAAGGCACCCTCGAAGACCGGAGGTCGTCCGGTATCTGCGTCGCCTTGGTCATGAACAGTGATGCGCGCCCAACCAAGCTCGTACTGGCCCGATGGTCGGGGAATAACCCCAGCCGTGTCTTCTCGCAGGCGATCAGGGGAGACATGGGCTGGAATGACCTCGCCCCAGTAGGCCTTCACGTTTTCGCGCAATATCGGCGTTGTATGCGAGAGCACTGCTTGCCCATCGGGGCCGTTCTTGTAGAAATTTATCCGGGCAGCGGGGTGGATGAGATGGTCGTTAGGGCGTAGATGGAGGTAGAATGTCTCGTCGAATGCGGTGAGCGTAAGGCGGAAGGAGTCGGTGTGGCGGAGGATGGGGGAGTCTATGGGAGGTGACCGCTTTCCATGACTACTTGGGGAATGTCGTCGGGGTAGGATGTCAATAGATAATGTCGAAGGATGAGCAAGTCGCTTCAGCGGCCTTGCGGGAGCACTGAGTGCTGTGGAAGAGCGTGTTAGCTTCGTCATGCAAGAATGGATGGTCTGGCGATCTTGCAATGCTACCCCTGGTCGCTACCCATAACTTCACGAGATACCGAGTACACGGGCGCTGAAGTGCAAGACTCATGACGAATACGCAGGCGGCGCGCGTCTTCGCCAAGGCACTCGCGCAGTCGCGACTTCCGCGACTTCCGCCGTGCTCCATATGTCATGCCCAGCGTCGACGTATGTCCAATGGGCACCCCCCAAGAATCGAATGTGCTACTCAGCATTCTGGACCGATTGTGAAGGTGTCTAGCAGTGGAGCAAGCAAAGCTCCTCAGCCTCAGAGAGACGTACTGATTCACAAGACTACGAACTCTTACTTGGCAGCGGAAAGACCATGCACGACGGCCGTCGGCACCCCATAGTTGCCATAGATCCAATGAGCTTCCCCGGCATCCCGTACACACAGCGCATATGCATACGCGGCTATCCGATCTATTGCAAGATGCGGGTAGAGATGCGCGCATACGGACACGACCGGCACAATGCGCGAGGACGCGAGCGCTTTCCGATGTAGAGACAATCCCCAGAGCCAAGCCACTGCAGGTCGTTCGCTGCATCATGTCGGCCGGGACATGCAGGGCTTGGGTCGCAGAGGTTTGTAATGCGTCGTATCGCGATACCTGTCCATGGTGCGCTGGAAGCACGCCGTGGACATTGCATACGATACGACGGGATGTCAAGGTACTGGCGTGCACACCCAGATAGAGCTAATAGGACGGAGCGTTCTGAAGAGGACAGGCGGTACAGTCCATGTCCACCCACAGCACTGGCCGCTCCTGGGACCTGGAGTCCAGTACTTCCTCGCTCAGTTGACCGCGGCCATTCACGCACACGACCGAGGGCGCGCCGCGATGGGGAATCGTCGAATAGCCAGCAACTGCAGCCCATCCGCATCGTCATGTCGCGGGGACACCCATGCGATGGGTAGTCCCAGCGACCGAAAGCTTGCGTTCTACCCTTCCATATATAAGCAGGAAGGGTCTTGAGCTGTTCGACAGCCTCCATGCTACTCGTGCTCTGTCCCGAGCCCTGTGCCGATGCTTCTGAAGGCAGCACGAGTTGGGAGAATACCCTAACATCGCAATTCCTGTAAGTGGCGTGACACGGCGAGTGCGATCGTGACCCAGGGCGCGCTCCTGTACAAAGGTGATATAGCAGAGTATTCTGAACTGCGGGGGAAGAGCACTGGAGCAGCACAAAGGCTTCCGAAGGGAGTGGGGGGTTCAGTAGCCACTCAGCCAGCCACCGTGACCGACGTGCAAGCCGACCAGTGTAAACGACGTAGCTCATGGAGAAGCATGGGTTTGGGAGGTGCAGGGCGGGCATACACGGCGGCCGTTCATGCCGGAGAGGCCAAGGGTAGCACCGAGAGGCAGACTGCAAGACCGGAGTGCGCGAGAGGTTCAAGAGACATACCTGAAGCAGTCTGGAAGCTAGCGAGGAGGACGAGGAGAAGCCAGCATATGCGATGATGAGAGTACATTCGAAAGGACCGTAGGGGGTGTTCCTGACGCAGTGCCGCCGAGTACGATTATAAGAAAGGCCAAGAGGGCTGAGAAGGCCGCTGCCCAGCGCCAGATCCGACCTGCGGAGGTCTTGTCCTCTATTGCCGTGTGTTGGCGGATGCAGCGAGGGAGGAGGAAGAAAGACGAGGGGCACGGCGAGCTGGTGAAGTCCAAGATGACACCCGCGCTGATCCAGCTGGGCCCTGCCTCACTTCGCGACCGCGACCGACAACAGGCGCTACGGTCCCCGCACACTTGTCATCCCACCACCATCAGCATCGTCCCCTCGGCCTGCTCCCCATCTCTTGGCTGTGCTTGCCTAGATACTTACCTTCGTCTGCTCTTGCTTATACTCGCCATACTGCTCTACCTCACGAACTCGAACTCTGCCAGACCAGCGTTCGCTCGTTGCTATCGTCGACCGCATCGCCTCGGCAATGAGGGCAAGAACTCGCAACGCTACGTTCCGAAAATACCTCACCCATCCCGAGAAGTCTTTTGCAACTCTAGAGCCTGGGCTGATGGATGTGATATGACACGAGTCGGACCTCCTGACGTGCCTTCGAGCTGTGCTTGTGGGAATGAGCCTCGGATGCGCGATATTTGTGGCCTCCTGCGGTCTGCCCCCCTCGTCGGACTCCCAACTCCTCTTCGTACCTGCGCTATCACGGTTCGACGGGGTGAGCGCAAGTCTCGCAGTCTCGCAGTCTCGCCCTTCCCACAAATCGCATGGGGTATCAGTCCAGATATAGCACTTGTTCGTACCTCTCGCGCCCGTGCTGCGCCTTTTTGACCCCGGTCCTCGTTGGCCGCGTTCAGAGCTCCCAAGTCCAGAGAGCCTGTGCCTGCCATGGTCATTCAACATGACGGTCCGGGTATGTATCGCCAGGCAACGGTGCAGAACCAGATTCGCAATGACATCAGTATTACACCCGGCCACATGCGGTCTGTCCATCCTGCCTCCCACCAGCATCCGCGTCCGTCCACAGCAAGTTATATCAGTGAGATCGCATGCATGGTTGAGTAGGCGTACTTCCGTCTTCTCCCACTCGCTGTGGTCAGCTCGCTTCTGAAGTGACGTCCACGGAAGTGGTCCAGTGAAGCCCGTCAAGGCGTAAGTACTCAAGTCAATCAATTTCGCCTCCTTCGCCACGACGAAGGATGCATACTTTCCAGATTGTCAATCGGCACCGTCGAGCACGCAGTACAATCACGCCGACTCGGCTTGGGTAGATTCGTGCCCGACAGCCTCCAGAGCTCAGCGATCCCGCTGGGGCTCGAGATGCGACCAGTCGAAGGACGCGGCGGGGCGGTCGGGGTCGGGACGCAGGTGTTGGTGGTATCGTCTCGACACGCTGAAACTTCTTTGCTTATGTGTATGCCCCATTGACGTGCAAACAATCAATGAGCATCGCGAATCTCAGTTGAACTGTCATAAATATCAGACGGAGGACTCCGCCTGAGCGCAGTATGTACTTCGTCGATGTGGCATGCTCGAACGGACTTGTGCTTAAGCGCTTCATTTCAGAGGTGCGTCGAGTTGGGGTCGAGTATACGCCGACGGTTGTATACCGTCGCATACAATCATCTGGTCAAGCTGAACGCACGAGGGATACGCGGGATGGATGCGTATTGGAAACACTCCGTGCGGAGTCCTACTAGCCATCGCATGCCAGAACCAGAAGCAGCGGAAGCCATAGAAACTGGTGGTCCGTGGTCAGGGACCTGACGAGCTTCAAGTATTATAAAGTCATACCGTAGTCAGAGTCCAATGAAAGGAAAGGGAGGTCCATGATTAGTAGGTAGGTCCGTCCGTGACGTTAACGAGTGAGTCCACACAACACAAAGAGCGAACGACAGAGCGAGGAGAGCACGAGGGGGACACTTGCGTGTATCAATCGTAAATGAGACATTGCAGAGCAGAACGAACTAGTAGATACATGTCACCTTCCTCGCGGACGAGCTCTCCCCAACGCCTAAATAAACCACTACTGTACCCAGAAGCGCAAGAACAGTCAGTCCTATGTACATGCACGAAGACCCTGCTCCTTCCTCACGCCAAACCCTCTCAGTGGCTGGGCCCCGCGAACGACGTCTGGTTGTTCGGGCTCACCGGCGCACTCGGGGTGCCGTTCACCGTCATCATCGTGTCCTGCCGGTAACCCGTCTTTTCCCGCGGGTAAGTACGGGCCGACGACCCGCCGGTCTCGCTCGCCTCCTCGTACGAGGGCGGCGGGAGGTGCCCCGCGTCCTGGTTCAGGAGAGGCACGTTCGGCGACACCGGGGGCGTGGTGTACCCGGACACTGCATAGGACATCGGGCGGTTATCCGAAGCGGCCGCCCCAAACGTGTATGGCTCGACCGTGCTCGCGACCTTGTGCTCCTCCTCGAGCTCGACGGCACGTTTGAAGAACGAGTGGTCTTGGCGGCGCCGGATGAAGTAGAACGCGAGGAGGCCGAGGCCGATGACCCCTGCGACACCGCCCACTGTACCGCCTACGATGGCGCCGATGTCGCGAGACTTGGTCGAGGAGACGCTGCGAGGCGCAAATGCGAGCGCTGCGTTACCGTCCTTGGGGATGTTGAAGATCCTGTGCGTACAGAGTTAGTGCCGGGTTGCGCCAAGGAGATAGATACTACTTACACGTAGAGCTGGGAGAGCCAGTTCTGGCCGAAGATGTATTGCGTGACCGCGGAGTCGGTGAAGCCCTCGATGAGACTGATGCACGTCCCGTCGCCCTGGTTGACAACGATAAGCGACTGGTCGACGGTGAACTGCTGTCCGTTGATGGCGACAGTGAACTGCACGTTGCTGTTGCATGGGACCTCCCAAGAGACGGTTTGACCAGAGATCGTTGACTTCGACACCTGCTCGGAGCCTGGGATGGCATCATCTACCGATAGGGGCCAGCGTCAGCGTCCGACCATGCGCAGCAGTAGCTCCGAGAAGACCTACGGATGAGGCGTGCCTGGGAGGCGGGCATGTAGATGCCAGAGTAGTAAGGGTCGACGTTGACGAGGATACCACCACTGCTTCCGACGTTGTTGCTGCCGATCTTGGCTGACCAGCCGTCAAGCTGGACAGTGAATTCAGGTTGCTCGTTGCCAGAGAGGTATCCGCCAGACACGCTGCTCTGCACGCCCGTCCACTGCAACTTGTCCCCCTGGTATGCCGACGTATCAGGCTGCAGCCAGTGGATCGTGCCAACATCGGAGTCGGCCAGAGACTTGGAGCCAGGAGGAATGGTCAGGGAGCTACCGTTGCCCGGGATGACCGGGGAGGGCTTCAAAGCCATGCCGAACGTGAAGTTCGTGGCCTCAGGGTTCCTGATGTAGTACTGTCCATAGATACCATCGTCGAAAGTGGCAGGGAAGCCTGCGGCGGTTGTGGGCTTCTTGATCGGGCCCAGGCCGAGGAGCCCAGAGACACCGTTCTCGAAGGGAGAACCCTCGCTCTGGCTGTTCATGAGGACGACTACATGACGAGTGTGATGAGCAATTTTGATGAGCGAAACATGCGGCAGCTCGTACCAGTCTGGTTCGTATACGCCCATGAAACTCCCTGGTTCGTGGATAGTGAACAGTTCTCCTTCATGAGCGATCCACTGAAGTTCCCCGCGCCAAGAGCCATTGCGGGTTTTCCGCTGAGGCTCTTCGCATTCGGAGAGAGGGAAAGGTCATAACTGTAGAGGTATCGGTCTTTTGCTCTTCGATACTAGGGTAACGCTCGCACTCACGTTGGCGTGTCGGTGAACCCACTGCCACCCTTGTTCGCTACGGAGGAATAGCCAAGACTCGTCGTGAGGGTAAAGTTGAAGTGCTGAAGCTGTCCGACACCTTCGGTACCCTAGGAACCAAAGCGCTGTGAGATGAGAGGAGACGATCGGGTGATACCCGGAGACGTACCATGCCCACACCCAAGATCGGTCGACCTCCAGCACCGAGGAGGACAGGGACATCGAGCCTGGTTGGCGGTATGAATGCCGCAGATGCGTATGCCGCGCAGAGGGAGAATACGAGAGAGGTCGTCGAAATCATTATAGGGTTCTAACTTTCAGCGTAACTACTTGCCGCCACTATAGTCAGCACGCAGCACTCTTCGCTCAGCAAGTCAAGTACCCACAATAAACGTTCCTCGACGAGGATGGCCTACGAGGAGCGGGGAATGAGGAGAAGAGTCCTCCTGAAGGTGGAGGTCGGCGAAGAGGAAGGAGAAGAAGCTCGGGGCATGCGGGGGCGCCATGCTGGATATAAGGCGGGGATCTTGATCACGACAAGTTCATGCAACGCGCATTCCTCGCCCTGCCGCTCGCCAACCTTCCATCTCGAGGACCCCGGAACCCCTCGGTCTTGTTGGCGCGTGCTCAAGTCAAGATCTATGATGCAAGATCAGAACGTTAACCTTCGCTGCGTGCTACTCGCCGCTTCTCTCTTGTTGGTGTCTTGTATGGCCATATGCATGAGCATTGAGCCATGTTCTATTGTCTCCTATTATTGTTTCTGGACGTGACGATGCATATGGTTGACCATTGAGTAGTTTGCGCCGCGCATGAAATGCATAGATTACGGCGCGGCGGCGCCGGCGGCAAGCACTGCAACGCCTAGGACCCCGAACGCGCGGCTTCGGGGACACTGCCTGGTGGCAAGATGATTTCCTCGTTGCCGCCTCCGGGACCGCGTCATATTGACCAGTACTCGTGCTAGTCTCATAAAGCCCCGAAGGCTGTTCTGGACACGCCACAACGCCACTTGCGAGAAGAGTATGATCATTACGCCGCTGATAACCAATTGCCACCATGCATTGTCCCTTCGAGCGCATCTCCATCAGCGGTTTGCCTGTAGAGCAGAACCATGATACTTAACTCGTCTCGGTTGCACCCAATGCCATAGAGTTCTTGCGAGTCGCAGTTCGACACCGGATATTCTTCGAGTAGGAAACCGGTGATGAGACGGCCTAAGGTACGGACTAGACGTAAGTACGCCATCGCTGTCGGCGAGGCCGGAGGTTTCGATGAGTTCGCACTGCGCAGTGACCGATATGTTCGACATCGCACCTGGCATTCGTGGTAAACCAGCAGATCGTCGCCAAGCTGCCCGCCAAAGGGGCTTCGGAGCTCATGCTGTGCAGATTTTGTCCTGATGGGGGTGGGTGTACCGTGTAGTACAGGATGGGGGCTGATGTCCGATAAAGCGTAGCGAGGTTCAGGAACGCCGGGAGCGCGGGAGGCCCATGATGGAAGGCTCGGTTACTGTGTTCCTCCGAGCTATACGTGCAGCTTGACAGTTGTAACAGGTTGCAACTGACGACCTTGCGAGACCAGGCGGGACAGGGCCGGGCGTAATGACCATTCGTCGAAGTGCATGGGTCCTTGTAGGTCCACCGACAGACATTGTCTTCGGTTGTCCTCGCGCGCGAATTGATGAGCACGACATCCTCATACAGCGGTCTCATGGCGGGCCATCACGACTGTGCGCTCACACATCGGAGGGCAGCTGCACGCTTGTAGGACAGGCTAACCTCAGCCGGTGGCGCAGTCTGCTTCAGGAAGTTCGTTCATGAGGGACTGCTTCAAAACTGTGCCAAGGAGCGCGTATGGCTGCCGCAATTGCGTACTGCTTGGAGGCGCAGTAAGGCGGCTCCCTGAAGAACATTCGGTCAATTGATCTGAGACCGGTGGGAATCGACGCTTTCGAACGCTCTAGAAAGTAGATAATAATTTGCCATCTGTAAGCAAGGCACAGGACAAGGGGACGGACCTTACTAACCCCCCTACGAAGGCATGCCCTCGGGTGCGGAGTCCGGACCATACAAGTTCCTTCCATGACATCACTTATCAGGTCTTCAGCAAGCCGGCCTGGCTCAATCTTAGAATCAGTAAGTGATGCGCGCGCAAAGCAGGTATACTATACCGTCGCAATCTCACAAACGAGAGCCCCCTATACGATCACAGACCCAACTCCAACTGCGGCGAGCGCATGGGGAAGTCAGCGACATCACACTTCCCGAAGCTCGAGCACGATGGTGCGCTGACACATCTGCCACGGTACCAGAGCCAACTTTCAAGGTTACCGCCCAACCTGCGCTGCGCATGGCACACCAAGGACCCAGGGGACCCCGCGCACATGCGCCGCGTGGGACGACCGAGATGAGGCCGTATTTTCCCCATAGATCCATCGCGGCGATGAAACCATACATTCGCCAGTATACTCTGGCCGGCAGACATCGTAGCATGCCTGTAGCGAATGCAGTGATGCTGCATTTATACGCAGGGGTGTAATGCGATCATACGGTGTTGGAATGTGTACTCTGCGACGAGTATCAGAACGACGGGCATCGCGCGCATCGGCCAAAGCTCACCAATACTATTCCTCCACCGTTCATCAAGAGTGAAGACTTGTATGCGCGCGTGAAGAGTAGAATTCCAGTTTGATTTTTTGGCAACGAGGCGGACCATAGAGCATAACCGGGTCATGTATGCGCACGGCGCAGTTGCTGAATGCCAGGTCGGCACGCGCACATCGTTGTGCGTCGCCGCCGACGCCCGCGCCCTCACCTGTGGGAGAACCGTGAGAGGTCATTGACATGGAGTGGACATCTGCAAGGTCGCAACAAACACAGCATCGTCAGGGAGAGGACTCCATGATGGTCCGATCCACGCGCCTCCTTGGAAGACGTCATGATGTCTGAGGAGAGCACGGCATGCACGCTTTGCAGCATGCATTATCGCGCCCGACGGGACGCCGAGCTATGCTGACTGCAGTCAGATAGGTCAGCATTGGACGAACGGACGAGGGAAAGTCGACATGCGTACTCGGATGAAAGGCCCTGCCCCCATCGCGAGACACAACGGATGAGAGTGGGCAGACGACGCGTACTGCGAAACGAATGGCGTAAGCATGCATAGCAACTTAGCTTCCTCACGTCGGCTGGCTCAGTCGTGAATTAAGCATGCATAGGGATAGAAGATCAATGCAAATACGTGGCAGACGTCCACAACTATCTACTCTCGACCTTGGGTCGTCTCTCAAGCACTCTGTCCACGATTCCGAACTGAAGTGCTTCCTCGGCTAGTCATGCAACGCGTAAGCAACCGCCTTGGTTCACATTCCGGCGGCAGATCCTCACCTGTCATGAAGTAGTCTCGCTCGAGCGCCGTCTCTGTTGCAGCTCATCAGCCTCATCCATAGAATCAAGGTTTTAGACAAGGAGGACTCACGGAACCGGCTCACGCCATCTTCTACTGGCTCGCCTTCGAGGGCGCAGTGCTTTTGGTAGATGCGGGTAAGCACTTCGCGTACCCGAAGGATCTCCTTCGCGTGGATCGCGATGTCGGAGGCCTGACCGGATGCACCGCCAGAGGGCTCTGCACGGTCACCGCGAAGTGAGTAAATCAGCTCGCACAGATGACATGAACGTGACATGCTCACGGTGAATCATGATGCTGGAATGCGGGAGTGCATGTCGTTTGCCTTTCTCTCCTGCAGCGAGCAGCAACGAGCCCATGGAGCAAGCTTGGCCGACACAGTAAGTGTGTATGGGCGAGGAGACATATTGCATCTACGTCTGCATTGGTCAAAGTCAAAGGGAGCGGAGTAAGCGAGTCGAGACTCACTGTGTCGTAAATGGCCAGGCCAGCAGTCACACTACCGCCAGGGGAGTTGATGTAGACATGAATAGGCTTGGACGTTTCTTCTGCCTCTAAAAAGAGCAGTTGAGCAACGATGAGCGCAGAGTCTGTATCTCTGATCTGTTCTGCGTGAGCTAGCGTTCCTCAGGGATTATAAGTGCACTCACCGGTCCGTACAGCATGATTACTCGCTCTCGCAGCAAACGCGAGAAGATGTCATAACTGCGCTCTCCTCGACCCTGACCAAACGGTATATAACTCCTTCTCTTGAGGCAGCGCCACTTTGCGGAGTACTCACCGTCTGCTCGATGACTATGGGAACCAAATTGGCGGTTACAGGGTGCGCGTGTCCCGCCCCGCTCCAGTCAACTGCCAATGGATGTATCCGACGAGCATGTTGTGATATAGACGGAGTTTGTTGTCTCAGACATGAGGCAAGTCGTTTAGAGATGGATCGTTTGAGTGCAAAGGACATGGTAGTCAAGTCTGAAGACGAGCTCGCTGCGAGTGTCGATGAGGTCGTCGTCGCCGTCGAACGCGAAGGCAATAGACGCCAGACAAGTACCGCGTTCACGTGATACACGCGTTTGCGCGCTACTTGGCCATTGCGCTGAGCCACGAACTCTTGCGTCGACCACCACCGCGGTCTCTCGTCTCACCCGCAAGGGCCCGCCTCTGACTTTCTACTCCTGCTTTGTACGACTCTGTAACACTACACTATAACGACACCATGGCACGTCGTCTGCGCGCAGAGAGGTCGACGGAGACCCCAATGGACTTCGAGTTCACATCGCGGCCAAGCCAGAAACCTGTATGGGCAGACCGTGGGGCAGACCCGCAGACACCCAAAAAACGTGAGTAGTGAAGTATGTGCGTGGATCGGTGGTCGACATGTAACCACCGAGCGACGGAGAAATGCTGGTCATATCACAACGTTTGGCATACATGTTCTTACTTCTTGCTAGGTTCGTTCGCGGAAGTGAACCCGTCTACACCTAGCTTCCCCACACCTACCTTCTATCCTCCGGACAGCCCCTCTTGGCCGACATTCTCGAGGCACGCGAATGCACCCTTCCTCTTCCAGGAGCCGCTGCCGCAAAGAGCCCACAGTCCAGCTTGGGCACCCNGGAGCCGCTGCCGCAAAGAGCCCACAGTCCAGCTTGGGCACCCCCACCTCCGAACACTCCAGCAACCAAGATAGCCTTTCCAGAGCCGGAGATCCCGGAGGTCGACATGGCAGAATCCAGTCCTGGCGGGCCCTCTCCGGAGAAGGACATGGAGGTGGAGGATGACCGGCCTATGGCTGTAGGCGCACTGCGGAGGGTGTTCAAGAAGCGACACGAGCGTGCAGGAAGCAGGGTTGGGCGGAGACGTGCGCGCGTGGACGATGACGAGAGCAGCGAGGGAGAGAGCGGGGAGGACGACGGATACGTGCATGTCCAGAAGACTACCAACCACTACACGCTGAACATGCCTGGCCCTGCTGCTCCACAGTCAGACCTGCCATATCGACTCTTAGGGTGCGTGTTTTGCTATATGGTGCTCGTGTGCGCGGAGTTTAACGGCCGAATGGCTTTGGCAGCTACGTGCAGTTTGGTTTCAACACGTCGCTGGCAGTCATTGCCTTATACATCCTCGTTCAATTCCTGCTCATGTTGCAACGCGACGTTGAGCACCGCGTCGGCGAGTACTCCATGGACATCGTGCAGGAGATTGCGCAATGCTCCTTGGCATACAGGGTCAACCTCTGCGCCGAAGGCAAAGTACCAGCGATGGGAGCGCAGTGCGCTGCGTGGGAGACATGTATGAACCGCGATCCGACCAAGGTCGGCCGCACGAAGGTCAGCTTCGAGGTCATCGGCGAGATCATCAATACGTTCTTCGAGCAGATTAGCTGGAAGACAATTGTGAGTCTGATTGAGTTCCTTTGTATCGGTATACTCATTCTTCATCGCTGCAGACGATCACCATTGCCTCTCTGGTATTCGTGACATTCTTTGTCAACTCCGTCATCATACTCTTCCGTTCGCGCATAAACCCCGTCACGCACCTACCGCCACCGCACGTTTCGCCCTATGCTATCGCGCCTGGCCTGCCGTACCCCGGTCCACATGGGTATCTTCCCGCCCCTCAACATTGGGACAGCAAGCCGTGGAAAGCCAGCGATCCTAGCGAGGAACTCCCCGCGAGACGACGCCGACTTGAGGATGGTCAGGCAGCGACCATACGTTGAGCTCTGGGGTTTCTTAGGGAGTTCGAAGGAGGGGTTTAGCAACTCGCCGCGAGCGTGTTGGGTACGACTATGGCATCATCCCAGTCAACATAGGATCCTACTGCATACAAAGACGCGTATACCTTCTGAACGTGCATGATAACTTACATCTACTGTGTATTTGCATCGCCTTTACGCATCTTTATCTCTTAGGTGAGTGCGTCGCGGGCTCGACGCAAGCCTTGGCGCTTACCAGTTCGTTCGTCACTGCAGGGAGTCTATAGACTATGGCATTCATCTCCTACATATGGATCATGCACATGAGAGGCTTCGGTCAAGATCGGGAGCAATACCTTGGACCGCGGGTTGTATTAAGCAAGACGAGCCCACGTGTGAACCATACTGTCCCTGCGGGATGCTCTTCATTGCGTTCACTGACGCGCCTTTCATACGTAGTGTATGGGTTACCCAACTTGAGACTGGACGTCGCAGATCGCTGCACCTGGAGCCAAAGCTTCATACGAAACACTTCACTGCAGAAGACCGGAAGGCCAGAAGATCGGAACGTGTACTCCTTCCACAACGTACACGTACTGCCGGTCCTCCCGCCGTACGCCTCCCGTCATTGCCCTCAAATCCGCACTTGCTCCTCAACCTTACGATCCTTGTTGGAAAGGAACAGTCCTCCTACGGATGCATACCCTGTATCTGGGCGAGATCTGCAATCTGAAATGGTGAGCTTCCCACATTGAGCAAACTCAGGCATGCAGTCGGCTCACGGGAGCTTCACGGAGTTTGGCTTTCAAGACCCGTGTGCGGGAGGGAAACACGACTATCGCAAGGATTCAGGTGGATTCCCACAGCTCCTGTGGCAGCGATGTGAACGCGAGGGCTAGCCGGGCTCGTGCAGGTCCGTGCAAGGTGTCTCCGAAAAGCCAAGTATCGCTATGTCCGGGTGCAATTGC
>WJSG01020668.1:0-11040 GCA_016618145.1 Sanghuangporus lonicericola
TCCGGCAGTAGTGCCGCGATCGTTTGACCCTCCGGCTCTAGGGCAAAGTTCTCGGCGTGGGGCGTTACGAAGATCTCCACGTAACATGTGGGCGGGATGCGTAGATGTGATAGGAACGTGAGTCCGTACGAGGGCCAGTTGTGGGAAAGGCGAAAGCTGGACAAGTGAGGCAGAGCCACAGGGAGGAACCCAGATACATCCCTGCCCGAAAGGCCGTCCAGGACATTGGTGATAATGAGTCTTTCGAGGCGCGTGGATGCACGGAGAGCTGCTAAGAACTGCGACAGAGTTGGACTTGAGCCATAACCGCAATCGGACAGGATTAGCTCCCGCAGACCAGCGTACAGGTGGATGTCCGAGGGGAGTTCGCCGTGGGAGAGGTGCAGGGAGGATAGAGCGGGATAGTGGGCGGAAAGCATCTGGAGGGTGATGCGCGTGTCACGATCCGTGGCGGATATGGAGAGGTCCTGGAGGATCGGCATGGGGCGTTGGAAGAAGGTTTGCGAAAGGGTGCGTGATTGGTCCGGGCAACTGATACTGATAGCCTCGATACGTTCAGCATGGGCAGCGACTGCCTGCATCATCTCTGGTGAGGGTTTGGACAAGTGAATGTGAAGTTTTGTGTTGGCTGAGCGATCCAGGCAAAGATTCAACCATTCCGGCACATTCCCAGTGATTCCGATTGTACCCCAGAGCGTCGGTGCCGCGCATGCGACGTCCCGCCAATATGAGCAGACGAGCATGAGGCGGACCCATATCATGTCGCGCCGGAGACGGCATGGCCAGAGTTCGTAGTCGACAGCGCTGAGCTGAAAGACGCGAACGAGCAGCTCGTTGGGGAGTTGGTTGACTGGTAGGAAGGAGTTCCACAGCCTGCGCAGGCGCACTTCATCGGCATCTAGAGCTCGGAGCGCGTCTTGCAATTCTTGCCGCTTAGACTTGATGACGTTCAATTGCTCGGTGACGTCGGCCTGCGTACGGAGCTGCAGCGGTGAGGTCTTGTCCGCCACCAATCCCGCTCCACCATTCGTGGTACCCATCCCGGCGAGGCACTGTGGTTCCCTACCGAGGTATCCGTCAGTACAGACTACAAAGGCTGCAAGGCTATGTATGACACACTTTGTGATCGCTTCTTGGGGCTCAGATCGTGTATCAATATTCGAAAAGTGGTCGGTAATTGCGACACCGACTTGATCAGGACTCGCGGTGATGGAGGACCAGCTACAGTTGTTCTTCGCTGACATGTGAGCAATTGCCAAAGACATGAGAGTACAGTACGTACCAACTACACGCACAACATACGACTCTTGAGTCGTTGGTCGGAAAGACGATGGTAGACGCCGCGTCAGCGCAGTCGCAATAGATAAGCGCCTCAGACATCATTCAATTTTCGTGATCATCCACTGGCCAGAGTCGTGTCTGATCAGTCCTTCACGAACAACCGTCTGAAAAGGACAGCGAGATCTACCCAAAACATAACACATCCGTCGAGGATTGCATGCAGCCTCCAACCGTTTATCGCAGGGACTCGATACAAGCACTCCGACTTCGTCCGATGGACTCGGAGTCCTCGAAATCGCCCATACAACTCTGAGGTCCTCCTGCATTCAAGTGAATTCAAGAATCCTTGTATGTGAATACATCTCGCCAACCCTGCTGCTCCCTGTACTCAAACTCTCCGACAAGGTCCGCGAAAATTTTCCGGGCGGCCCTGGTACGCACCTCGACCTCAGCCCACTGCTGCTCGTCCAGGCAATCCAGGTCGAGCACGAGCTCCTCCAGCTTTCCGCCTCCCTTTTGCGCCCTGTCAACCAGACACACAGCCATGAAAGGGAGAGTGCGACCTATCAGATCGAACAGGTGGTCGTCTTTGTAAGTATCTGGGGTTGCTCGGAACCTGCGGACGCAGACGACACGGAGGCGTTGCCACGGCAGTGCGCCGAGCACGCCGCGGGGGTCGGGGGCGTGACCTTGCGCAGTGATAGTCACATCTCGCAGGAGCGGGAGGCTCCCGAGGACCAAGTTCCAGTCGACGCATTCTTCCTGCCTGGCTTCGATGTCGATATGCAGCGTCGACACGGGAGCGACGGAGAAGATGGTGAGTTGGCGGAGGCTCCGTGCGACTTCTCGCGGATCTTCGGCCGCTTGCGCCTCGCCCTCTGGACCTGCCAGTGCCTCCCACGGCTCGAGGCCTTCTCCGCGTAGCCTGTGGATAATGGGCATGCGAAGAGAGAGCCGCCGACGCTCGGACTGGGAGTTAGCGGACGGCGCATACGCGACTAGGACGTCCTCCGACGCACGCGCCTGGGCGTGCACCTCGGTGACAGAGGAGAAGATGGGCAACACTGTTTGATAGTCCGGAGGGAGGATCGCGGAGATGCTTTGCTCGCGTAGGACAGCGTCGTGTTCTGGGCCTCCGAGTTCGATAGACATGTCGACCGTAGCGGGGATGACGATGGTCTGGAGGATGTCCCGAAGAAACCAGCGCCACCCGCGAAGCTGAACGGTGCGCAGCCTCGGGAAAACTACCTTCTCCATGTTGGGGTCCACGCCACCCCGTCCGAGCTCGAGGCCGAGATCTTCAACGTTGCGGCAGGAACGGAGGATATCGACGAACATCGCGTAGTCGCGGATCTGCGTGCCCCAGAGGTGCAGGACAGTGAGTTGCTTGTACACTGCATCGGGGCCTGGGGGGATGACGATATTCTCGACGGTCAAGGACCGGAGTTTCGGGAACTTGTCGACCCGGAGGGGCATCCTGCGTATGCCGAGTGAGGGATTCTCGGTGTTCACGACCCAGGTTGTCGGCGACTCGATGATCGCTGTCAGACGCTCCAAGACAGGCATCGGGTGCTGCAGGAGCGAGGCGACGTGGACCTTGTGCCTCTGGTGGATCGAGCTGATCGACAGACTGTGCAAGCGGTGCAGATGAGGGAGGATCGTCGGCGCAGCTTCCAGTACAGCGTCGCGTTTGATGATGGAGACACCGATGGTGAGCCCCTTCGACCGAAGGAGACCTGTGCGGAGGAGGTTGAGGCTCTTGCCGACAACGAGCTCACGCCAGAGGTGCGGCGCCGTAGCGGCAACCGCGAACCAGCGCCGACACACCAGCAGGACCGCGGGCCAGTCCGGGGCAGTGCCCTCCTCCGTTCCCGCCTGGACGGCGAGGAATATCTCGAGGAGAATCTCGTTGGGCAGTCGGTTGACCGGTGCACAGGTGTTCACGAGGGCGGAGATGCTCAGAAACTTGTTGCAGAGGTCGTCCATCCGAACGAGCAGTTGAGAGTCGGAGCCGCCTAGGTCGAC
Source organism: Sanghuangporus lonicericola (assembly GCA_016618145.1). NCBI lineage: Eukaryota > Fungi > Basidiomycota > Agaricomycetes > Hymenochaetales > Hymenochaetaceae > Sanghuangporus > Sanghuangporus lonicericola. The sequence goes on from WJSG01020668.1 coordinate 3,307, forward strand.
TGAATCCAACGATGGTAGCCCGTAGTACGGTCCTTGCAGCCTCTCTGCGCGGAGGATACCCCTAAGATGAGTCAGTGCCCTCATACGCCTGGATTATACTGAGTGGTATTACTCGTCATCTGGAAGCATACTTGATGTATCCATGGTTGGACTGTTGTTTGAGGTGTATCGGGGTTCTATGGAGCGCGTCCGAAGGAGGGGGTGATGGCCTGTGATGGCGGAGGCCAAGCCAAGAAAAGGAGCCCTGGCAGAGGCGCCCGGCTTTGCCAGCGTGACCGTGACTTCCGTCCCAGCCACCATCTCGCTCACCAGCAGGAGGAGGAGGGTAAGATGCCCGCCTGGCTACAAGTACATACAAAGGCCTATCTGTATGTCGAGACTATGCAGCTCCGTATTTTATGTCTGGAACCCGTCGACAGTAACAGTGTCCTCATGACATCAGTGCTTGGTGCTCCATCTTTCTCCAACATCCGATGTTCGTACTAGCGACCGAAGTCTCAGCAAGACGAGATATCAGAGCCGTGCACTACAGAACTCACCTGAGCGGTCGATGTATGCGCGTCATCCGACAATAATCTGGTCCTCCCCGCACAACCGCAGGAGACTCTTCATGTCTGTGCAAAATTCCTGCCAATTGTCGCCGACAGGATCCTCGGTTGGGAGGAGCGCCATGACGCGCTCGAGCACGTCCGCCATCCGCTGCGCCTCGTCGTGGAAGATCGTCTGGTCGTTGTCAGCCAGCTTCGCAAACTCGAACAGGCCGCGCATGCCGACGCGCGCGAGTACGGGCGGGCACGAGTAGTACTTGGAGACCTCCGAGAGGTGGTAGTTGAGGTCGAGCGCGATGTCCAGGTCCGCAACGCCCGGCTTGCCACCGCGGTCGAGTATGGCGAAGAGGGCGTCGATATTATCGAGGCGTCCGTGCGCTTTGGGGGGGCGCACCCAGCCGCGGAGGAAGGAGATGGCCGCGGCGAGTGCGATGGCCGCGTCAGCGAGCGCGGCTTCGTCGTTCGGGGACGCTTTGACGGCGATGATGCCTGCGTCCAAGAGACGTTGACGGGCTCCCTCGACGTTGGCTTGCTTGGCGCGGTTTGCCTGCTTTTGCACCGACTCGAGGTATTCGATCGCAGCGCGAATGACGATGCCCTTTACGTGGCCAATTCCGGAGTAGCTGTACGACCAGGAGGTCTCAGTGTCGTCGATTTGCACTTCTTCCGTCCTGTCGAACTCGGTGTGTCTGTCTGGGCCGATAGTTGTGAGCCAGAGGGTTCCGCCCATTCCTGTGCGACGGTGATGAGTACGGCAGAATACCTCGCAATATTGAGACCTCACTTACTGCGAGTGCGTCGTATTCAGCTGTTGCAGCCTGGTGAGGGAGAGAAAGGAAGAGATGAAAAGACGAGAGGGTGGCTTATATAGCTCCTGAGCTGGCGCGACTCTTCCACAGAAGCTCGATACCTGTCACTTCAAGTTGAGCATTCCCGGAGATCAACGTCATGAGTTCCATCTTCGCTGGTTGAGAAGACTTGTCAATATAAAGTTTCGTCGTCCAAAGTGGCAGAGAGCAACAGCTGGAGAGTCGCCGCGGACGCCGAGTTGAGACATAGTCTCCCACGCTATTGATGCGCCTTCACCTGATATGGCAAGGGGCGGGGTTCGGCAAGATCCGGCACACCGATGATCCGCGGGTACATGAGTCCATTGTCCGTCAAGCGCCGACCTTATTCTCTGCTTTCGCTTCGACCACCATCTCCGTCGTCGGCCACAGCGACGAAAGCCCTTTGCTCGACGCCACTGCCACTGACCGCGCATATAATCACGTCTTTCCCCCCTCTCGCACGATCCCCATGTCCCAGCTCAACGGTTACTCCCTCGAGTACGCTGCTCCGCCCTCCCAACCCGCCATCGGAATCACCTACTCGACGGGCTCCGTGTCGCGCTCGGGCAGCGCGACATCATCATCTCCGCTCAAGCGCAAGAGAAGTGAGGCCGCGATGACGGTCACCGCTGTCACCGTCGCCGCGATCCCTTCCGACGTTCCCCTCACACCAATCATCCTCCCCGACATCTACTCAAACCCAGACGAGCCCTACGAGGCGCCGCCGTCCCCAGTCCCCACGGAGATTGTCGACGATACCCCGGAGAAGACAGCGGAGGAGCATGTCGTAGCAGCGAAGGCAGTCGGAGTTAAGGTGCGCGACTTCGCACACGAGCCTGTCCCCAAGCCGCCCCGCGACCCGCGCGCACCCGAGATGTGGACGAGGGCGTTGGAGAACCTCATCCAGTACGACCGCTACATCCGCCGCCACCCCACAGAGGGCGAGAGCATGCGCCTCCCGGGCAAGGTCCTCTGCAATCTGCTCGCCCTCGGGTGGATCACGCACGAGGAGGCCGAACGCAACTGGCGCGAGGGCGATTGGAAGGCAGTCGGCGACTACATGTCCCGCCCCAACGGCCCCTACCCCGTCTGCATCCCCAAGTCGCACAAGAGGCCCACTGCGGCCTACCGCGCCGCCCTACGCTTGGAGGCGTTCCGGTCGTTGGACGACGACGTCCCGGAGGAGTGCATATATGTCCCTCCCGACGAGCCAGGCATGGACGACGGGCCTCAACGTATTTCGTCTTTCGCGCAACGATTCGCCCATCTGCCACTCTCTACCGTTGCCAGTGCGTCAGCACCTCCCGCCACCCAGGCTTCCGCCACCCAAGCTTCCGCCACCCAGGCTTCCGCCACTCAGTCTTCCGCCACCCAACTTTCTGCCACTCAGTCTTCTGCCACCCAATCTCCCGCCACCAGCCACCGCGATGCGTCTGGGAACGACGTTCACGCCGACAAGCGTCGCCGAGTGAGCTCGTCGGGCACGCCACCGGCAGGCCCATCTCGCACTCTCAGCCGCACCCTGTCGCGCAGCGCGAGCTCCCAATTGCTCGGCTCGTCGCGCTCCGGCACTCCTGTGTACGAGGAGCCCCCCGCGCCGGTCCGCGCGTCCAATGCGCTTCGCCGCACCCAGACGATGGCGAGCATCCCCGTGCGGTAGGCGCATACGCGTGTGGGCGCCATAATGCCCGACGGCGCGCAAGGGGTGAATGGTGCGCATACAAGGACCCTGCATGTAGGAAGGACTGGCGGAGTGAACGGCGCGGACGCGGACGCAAGGGTCATTAGGAATGCGCGACAGTAATGTATCTCTAGCACTCAAGTTCCACACACCACAATCAGAGGCTCTTTGCTTGCTGTACAGTGATATCTTATCTTGTGGATGTATTGCTCTTCGCACATACGTCGATCGTGTACATAGGCCGACGTGTACCTCTTCTATCTCCCTGCGTAGCTCTCACCTACCTCTTGCGCCTCCTCTTGCCTCCAACCTCTCGTACACAACCTCGACCTTCTTCTGTCCCACATCATCCCACTTCCGGCGGGTTTCCGCCTTCTCGTCAGTTATCCGATTCCCATTCTCTGTTTCCTGTTTCCTGCTCAGACTTTCGTAAGTTAAAGTAGTACGGCCCACACATGCACACGTGCACCTGCTGTAGAATAGGTTACTCCCTAGTCATCATAACGTCTCATGGAGTTCGTGTATACGTAGATTATTAACTTGGCCTTGGCAATTCGAACCGCGCGATTACCTCTGTAACCCTCCCCGGGTAGGGCTCTAGTGTCCCCTCGGCCCTCCAGGCAAGCAGAGATAGGTGAGTGCTGGTCCATTTCGCGCATACTACTTAACTCTCAATATCCGGCTAGCTGTGCTTTCCGTAAATGAGTTCAGCGGATTTTCCGCCGGACAGACTTCACAATCGGTCTGATGAGTCTCTGCATGGCTGCGAGTCTGAATCTCAAGTTGATGTCCGTCTACCCCCTTGAACGCGCAGCGGGTGAGCTCAATCTGAAAGTCCATGACTCCGACCGGTTCGTGCTGAATCCTGATCATGAATTTGCAGACATACGCTCGTGCCTTAGCCAGGCGGACAATCTACCCTTCTCCTGGGCCGATGTGCTATATTTCAGACCCCATTCCTGCAGGCAGTGAGCGAGCCCGACAAGTGGTGGCTGGGAGGAGGAGGAGGAGGAGGAGGAGAGACAGAAGTCACGGTCACGCTGACAAGACCGGGCGCCTGTGTCAGGCCTCCTTTTCGTCTGCTCCGCCATCAGCATTCACTAAGTATCCTCCTCTTCCTCACGGGCAAACTTCAACGTGAGTCGCAGACTGCGCTTCTGCGCGCAGCCTAGAAAGAAACCTACTGATTTGTGTACAAGAACAGTCCAACCATGGAGACATCAAGTCCGCTGCCAGATCACGAGTAAGACCATTGTAATGACTCGTCGCGCCATGGTATTGACCTGGCTCAGGGGCCCCCTCCGCGCAGAGGGGCTGCAAGGACCATACTACGGACTCCGACCTTTAGATGCTACGAACTCGTGCAACTCCCCTCAATTGCTCGTTCGGATGGACGACCTCTGCAACGAGTTCTTAAGCATCTCCGCCCTCGTGAACACCCGTGCACCGGTCAACCGACTGCCCAACGAGATTCTCCTCGAGATATTCCTCGCCGTCCAGGCGGGAACGGAGGAAGGCACTGCCCCGGACTGGACCGCGGTCTTGTTGGTGTGTCGGCGCTGGTTCGCGGTTGCCGCTACGGCGCCGCACCTCTGGCGTGAGCTCGTTGTCGGCAAGAGCCTCAACCTCCTCCGCACAGGTCTCGTTCGGTCGAAGGGGCTCACCATCGGTGTCTCCGTCATCAAGCGCGACGCTGTACCGGAAGCTGCGACGACAATCCTCCCTCATCTGCACCGCTTGCACAGTCTGTCGATCAGCTCGATCCACCAGAGGCACAAGGTCCACGTTGCCTCGCTCCTGCAGCACCCGATGCCTGCCTTGGAGCGTCTGACCGCGATCATCGAGTCGCCGACAACCTGGGTCGTGAACGCCGAGAATCCCTCGCTCGGCATCCGCAGGATGCCCCTCCCAGTCGCCAAGTTCCCGAAATTGCGGTCCTTGACCGTCGAGAGGATTGCCATCCCCTCGGGCCCCGATGGAGTGTACAATCAACTTTCCGTGCTACACCTCTGGGCCCCGCTGATCCGCAACTACGCGATTTTCGTCGAGATTCTCCGTTCCTGCCGCAACGTTGAAGACCTCGGCCTAGAGCTCGGACAGGGTGGCGTGGACCCCAACATGGAGAAGGTAGTTCTCCCGAGGCTGCGCACCGTTCAGCTTCGCGGGTGGCGATGGTTTCTTCGCGACATCCTCCAGACCATCGTCATCCCTGCTTCGGTCGACATGTCTATCGAACTCGGTGGCCCAGAAGACGACGCTGTCCTACGCGAGCAAAGCATCTCCGCAATCCTCCCTCCGGACTATCAAACAGTGTTGCCTATCTTCTCCTCTGTCACCGAGGTGCACGCTCAGGCGCGTGCGTCGGAGGACGTCCTAGTCGCGTATGCGCCGTCCGTTAATTCCCAGTCCGAGCGTCGGCGGCTCTCTCTTCGCATGCCCATCATCCACAGGCTACGCGGAGAAGGCCTGGAGCCGTGGGAAGCACTGGCAGATCCAGAGGGCGAGGCGCAAGCGGCCGAAGACCCACGAGAAGTCGCACGGAGCCTCCGCCAACTCACCATCTTCTCCGTCGCTCCCGTGTCGACGCTGCATATCGACATCGAAGCCAGGCAGGAAGAATGCGTCGACTGGGGGTTGGTCCTCGGGAGCCTCCCGCTCCTGCGAGATGTGACTATCACTGCGCAAGGTCACGCCCCCGACCCCCGCGGCGTGCTCGGCGCACTGCCGTGGCAACGCCTTCGTGTCGTCCGCGTCCGCAGGTTTCGAGCGACCCCAGATACTTACGAAGACGACCACCTGTTCGATCTGATAGGTCGCACTCTCCCTTTCGTGGCTGTGTGTCTGGTTGACAGGGCGCAAAAGGGAGGCGGAAAACTGGAGGAGCTCGTGCTCGACCTGGATTGCCTGGACGAGCCGCAGTGGGCTGAGGTCGAGGTGCGTACCAGGACCGCCCGGAAAATTTTCGCGGACCTTGTCGGAGAGTTTGTGTACAGGGAGCAGCAGGGTTGGCGAGATGTATTCACATACAAGGATTCTTGAATTCACTTGAATGCAGGAGGACCTCAGAATTGTATGGGCGATTTCGAGGACTCTGAGTCCATCGGACGAAGTCAGAGTGCTTGTATCGAGTCCCTGCGATATCCATTTGGAGGCTGCATGCAATCCTGGACGGATGTATCATGTTTTGGGTAGATCTCGCTGTCCTTTCCAGACGGTCGTTCGTGAAGGACTGATCAGACACGACTCTGGCCAGTGGATGATCACGAAAATTGAATGATGTCCAGAGCGCTTATCTATCGCGACTGCGCTGACGCGGCGTCTACCATGATCGTCTTTCCGACCGACGACTCAAGAGAGCTCAAGAGTCGTATGTTGTGCGTGTAGTCGGTAAGTACTGTATGCTCATGTCTATGATATTTGCTCACGTGTCAGTGAAGAACAACTGTAGCTTGTCCTCCATCACCATCACCGCCAGTCCTGACCAAGTCGGTGTCGCAATTACCGACCACCTTTCGAATATTGATACACGATCTGAGCCCCAAGAAGCGATCACAAAGTGTGTCATACATAGCCTTGCAGCCGTTGTAGTCTGTACTGACGGATACTTCAGTAGGGAACCACAGTGCCTCGCCGGGATGGGTACCACGAATGGTGGAGCGGAATTGGTGGCGGACAAGACCTCACCGCTGCAGCTCCGTACGCAGGCCGACGTCACCGAGCAATTGAACGTGATCAAGTCTAAGCGGCAAGAATTGCAAGACGCGCTCCGAGCTCTAGATGCCGATGAAGTGCGCCTGCGGAGGCTGTGGAACTCCTTCCTACCGGCCAACCAACTCCCCAATGAGCTGCTCGTTCGCGTCTTTCAGCTCAGCGCTGTCGACTACGAACTCTGGCCATGCCGTCTCCGGCGCGACATGATATGGGTCCGCCTCATGCTCGTCTGCTCATATTGGCGGGACGTCGCTTGCGCGGCGCCGACGCTCTGGGGTACAATCGGAATCACTGGGAATGTGCCGGAATGGTTGAATCTTTGCCTGGATCGCTCAGCCAACACAAAACTTCACATTCACTTGTCCAAACCCTCACCAGAGATGATGCAGGCAGTCGCTGCCCATGCTGAACGTATCGAGGCTATCAGTATCAGTTGCCCGGACCAATCACGCACCCTTTCGCAAACCTTCTTCCATCGCCCCATGCCGATCCTCCAGGACCTCTCCATATCCGCCACGGATCGTGACACGCGCATCACCCTCCAGATGCTTTCCGCCCACTATCCCGCTCTGTCCTCCCTGCACCTCTCCCACGGCGAACTCCCCTCGGACATCCACCTGTACGCTGGTCTGCGGGAGCTAATCCTGTCCGATTGCGGTTATGGCTCAAGTCCAACTCTGTCGCAGTTCTTAGCAGCTCTCCGTGCATCCACGCGCCTCGAAAGACTCATTATCGCCAATGTCCTGGACGGCCTTTCGGGCAGGGATGTATCTGGGTTCCTCCCTGTGGCTCTGCCTCACTTGTCAAGCTTTCGCCTTTCCCACAACTGGCCCTCGTACGGACTCACGTTCCTATCACACCTACGCCTCCCGCCCACATGTTACGTGGAGATCTTCGTAACGCCCCACGCCGAGAACTTTGCCCTAGAGCCGGAGGGTCAAACGATCGCGGCACTACTGCCGGA
>WJSG01020683.1:0-18171 GCA_016618145.1 Sanghuangporus lonicericola
AGGGTCTCACGTTACTCAACTTCACTACCTCGTGCGCACTCGTCTTCAACCAATACGTCAACCCTATCGCACTCAAGCGCATGCAGTGGCGGTACTACGTACGTGTCCCCATGGTCTTGTCGGTGGCAGATACGTATCTGACTGCTGGGGCAGATCGTTTATTGCTGCTGGCTCGTGTTCGAGCTGGTGTATTGTTGGATCTTCGTTGTCGAGACCAAGGGCTTGTCGCTCGAGGAGACGGCGGCGCTGTTTGATGGGACGGAAGATCAAGTTGTTGCGCAGGGCTTGCAAGCTGCGGGCGCCCTGCCATCGGAGACGCGCTCTGAGAAAGAGAAGGACATGGACTGAGTGATCCATTCGACGCTGAACAACATGTATTTGTATTATATCGTGCGTCGCTGAGGAGCACAGGGAAAGAATCGCTCGCCAAGCACACGAAGCCGGGCGGAATCCTGAGGGACGAGGAACTAAAGGCTAGCACGAGGGTTTGGTTGCAGAGCAACTCGCAGCGCTGGCAGTGGCTGAACACTATGAGCAATAGGTCCCGCGGGTACTACTCGCATTCATGAAACACGGCTCGTATGTCACGAATCGAAACGCACTCCACCTGTACCATCGTGTAGACATCATTACAACCACATACTGTAGCATCGCTTCCGCCATATACGTGGACCGACCGGTATCACTGTACCTTCTGGATATGATTGAACCTCGATATCAAATGAGGTAGCACTCATGCATCGTTTCTCTGTTCGCTGCTCGTCCGATGTGCTTGCCAATTTACGCGGAGGGGTACTGCCTCGCTCTGAGTCGTTCGCAGGAAGTTGCTCTAACATCATGATTCATTGACAGTGATACACGTTCAACACACGAGGTAATGTACACCCTCCGCCACAGCCAGCGCCGGGCGCAGCTGCGACGGTCCCCGTACCACTAGTACACCACAAGTCGAAAAGCATACAGTCGGTCAACACGAGTACTCCAGATCGTGTACGAGTGTACAACACGATCACGCATTGGGGCTGTGAACGCAGGTCAGAAGGGTTTTAGACGAGTGGTCAGGCCAAGATGACGTACACGGGCGCAACAGAGGTGGCCGGGCCGGGGTCGGTGGGGAAGGACGGGAAGGGGGTCTCGGCGCACTAGACGAACTGAGTCAGTTCAACATTCCGACCAAGGCGAAGCAGGGAACTTACAGCCTGCTCGACATCGGCAGCAGTCTTTCCAGCGGGGAAGTGGGGGCGGGAGCTGGCGGGGAGAGGCGGCGCGATGGGGATGACTTCCGAGCAGTCGATGAGCTGGCTCTGGTCCACGCCGAGGAGCGCAAGGCGACCCATGACGTCCGGGAACGTCTCGGCGAACTTCTCCTGGTCGTTGGTGAAAGACTGCCACTCGAACGAGGTGCGCGAGTCGCGTGCGAGGAGGTGGTCGGACTGCAGCCGCATCTCGCCGCGGAGCGGGGACGTCACCTCGCCCTGCTCGCCACCCACGCCGGGGAATGTCTGCCCGCGGAGCTGAGTCTCGATGAAGAACTGGGTGTCGAAGATCTCCGGGGTAGAATCGAAGGGCGTGCGCGGGATGGTGGGGTCCACCCTGTCGGCAGCTGCGACCGTGTGGGCGGAGAGCAGCCAGACGACCTCGAAGTCCTGGAAGCCGACGTCGAGGAGGCGAGCGAGGATGCTGTCAACGCTATCTGAATCTCACCGTCAGCGATCGAGATGATCCACTGCAGCATAGCGGGGCATACCGAAGGGCTCTGGAACAAGACCATCATTAGCAGGTTGAGTGGCATCCTTGCGACCGAGCAGGAACTCGAGCTGAGGTGCACCAGGGCACTGAGCGAGCCCGACGGCACCCGCAAATTGCACGCTGCCATTGCACGTCAGTATCCGAGACAAGACACAAGGCGGGCAGAAAATACGCACAAGTCAGCGGCAGAGATGTTGTGCTTGGCGATGAACGGCTTCTGCAACGCGACGATGTCGTCGGTCCCGTCGTTTGCATGGAAGTTCGTCTCGATGTCGGAGAAGAGGACGATGGAGCCGTCAGCGCCTCCGCCGACAAACTCGCCCCGAGCCTGCGCCGCGGGAGAGAAGGCGACGGCGTCGTGGAAAGTCAAGCGGAGGGACTCGTGGGCCTCCTCAGCGCACTGATTGTGGAAGAGATTCTCGACGATGTCGTCCCGGATAGGGAAGAGGGCGCAGCATGCCGCGTTCGTCGCGGTGTTCTTGCCGTCCGGGCAAGCGACGCGCCGGGTGAGCGCAGCTGTGGAACAACGTGTTACAGCAGGCTATCGAAATATCGGCCGAAAACGGGCATACCGTCGACGCCTCGAAGGGCAGCAACAACGGCGACGATGGAGAGGAGAGCTTTGAAGGCCATGTCCGTAGAGTCCGGTGTAGGAGAGAAGCAGGAGAAAGCTGAGCTCTGAGGATCCTCCTGGGTCGATTTGGGTGCTTTTATACGTCCATGAGGGCACTCTATGTGATAATGCAAATAATGCACTGTGCTCAACTCAGAGGTGTAAACCACAAAGTGATGACGACAACGGTACCTTTCCACACATCGGACCAATCACAGCGGGGCGGCCTTGTTATTTTCGGTACCGTGCGTATCCGTCACCCAGAAAAATGACGGGTAGACACGGCCACAATGTCGGTGTGTTGCTCATCCAGAGGCTTGTATCCAATGGTCTTAGTGTAGCGAGACCTTGAACCCTCTTCGTCATTCTTCGTAGCAGGCCGTGCACTCGAGATACGAGGATGCTCGGTGCCGTCTCCTTTCCGCTCGACACCTGGGAACCTTCGCGCCTCGCCAGCTACAAATATCTTTGATACTGTTGGCTACTGGAGCAGCAAGCTTCGTCTAGTCCTTGCGCAAAAGAGCCGATGGATATTTTCGACGGCCTGCATAGCGTCGCCGTGTCGCAAAAGATCTATGCATGTGTAACGGAGTCAGTCAAGCTGAGGATGAGGCCACGTTCCTATGTACATACCAATTTTGTGCTGGTACCAAGGCTTGCAGCACGGATTTGTCGTGGTTGAACCTCAAGGCCTCACTGGTGGTCGTGGTTCGACTCGTAAACTTCATAAAGGGCTGATAAAATGATAACTATTAGCCGCTTAGAGTGGCATTGATCGGAGTGTAAACTCCGCTTATTTCTAGGTTTACTGGTTAGATGGCCACAAGCGTCTAAGCTCGTTGCCAATGATCATCTCTTTCGAACCGAAGTACCGACCACAAACAACGGTGTTGCCAGGGCTCGAGAGTGAGGTTCGCACAATTGCTTCATATGCGTGTAACCAGACTAACCGAACTAACGGCTTAGTGCATCGGAGGAACTATCCTCAATTCAAGGGACGCTCAACACCGTGTCTGATGATCCGCGACATCCTCCGAAGCATCCCATGTCACATCGTGCGTGAGTCCTACCCAGCTCACCAATTGAACATGACTTTACTGGATGCTCACACTAGCTCCGTATGTGCGGTAAGGGTCGATGAGGACGGCGGATTGCAGGTCGCTCGGGGTCAACGAACATGCAATGCATGGGGCAGTTATCCCCATCTCCTACTTAGCCCACCACGGACACCGGGCCCATAGGACGTTACAGCTGAATCGGGGCGTTGAAAACTCCTCCGAACGACACCAAAGGGATCTACCTCCTCAGTACATGATCGCGGGCCCAGCACGCAAGGGTCCATTGTCAGCTCCGAGCGGTGCGTTTTGTTTCGCGTCCGACCTTGCTCCTAACATCCAATGGTCACATAGGCTAAAGCTTGGTTGAATAGCTACGGAGGGTCTCCGCAGGGCGTATGCGTGCATCGATCACTCTGGTGGCGACCCCGATCCCTCTCCGATGTCCTGGAGTAGATGTCTTGGCGTCGGAATCGCGTGAAGACATCGGGACATTGTTCGATCTGCGGCCGTGTCAGGTACGCTGCATGCACATGGTGCTGTATTGACGCGCCTGCTCATGACCTCCCTTCCCCACACCCATCCGCTCGATACTCGATCTCCGCCACGTCTATCTTGCCCTGTTCCCCAGCCATCGTGCATTGTATAGAACAATGTCAGCGACGCACCGAGGAGCGCCGTCGGTCATATACATTCGACGGGATCAAAATATAAGGTGGGCACTTTCTTTTCTCTACCACGGATCTCCCAGCATTCATGCCAAGTCGCCTCGTTTTCCTGACTCTTATTTGGTCACTCGTACAACCTGTCGTTGTCATCAGAACTAGTGCTGTCGCTCTCCGCAAGCTGAGCAAACTTAGCTGTCACGAGACAATATAGGTGTTCAAACGTTCATGGCATCCCGGCGGACGAGCGCAACGGCATACATAGCCAATCTCGCGAATACTCCCATGGACGACGTGGGTATGGGCGCCATACCTGAAGTCGCGCCCACAAGGTGCGGGAGGTATGTTCACTTTCCTGCTCAACAATTGCTCTTTGACGACTGACACGCCCATTTACAGTACCGACAGTCGTTGCGACGAGGATTAGCCCTGCCTCTACTTCTGAGTTCGTTAACTACAAGCACCATGACCCATGGGTTCGGCGTGACCCGTCTCACGCGACGGGGCATACCGCCATGCGCCAAGATATGTCTCCTCTTGCGACAGGTGGAGGCCAACCCATACTGTCATGGCCCTGAAGACTGCGCGTACGAAGCGTGTCCTCAGATTTCCTCGTGGCCGATTAGCTACCACGGAACGACGCTCGGACAGCGCTCGAGTGAGAGTTCGTGGAAGCTGGAGCTCATGAAATCATCATCTCCAGCGCATTACGGCAGAACGATGGTGAGTGCGAGAACCACATGTACACGCTTGAAGATTCTCATTCCGCCGCCTTCCAGCGGAACCTTATCGAGATCGTCGAGAGCCACGGCCGACTTCGACGCGACTGAGGAAAGCGCTAGGACCTCATCCAGTGCTCAGTTTGGGATGCTCCGAGCGTGGATCTTGACCGTCGAACGGTTGCGACCTGCAGGTTGCCTCTCACAAGACATGCGATCGCACGCGGGCGAGCCGATCTCGGGGTTCTCGTACATACATAAGTCGGCAGCTCGAGCGTCGAGACCAGCGCTTTGGCCGGTTTCTCATGTCTTATGAGCGACGATGAGCTCTTCAGTTCGGGCGCACGCCCTGCCCCTTCTCCCGCGACATTGGCTCTGCCTGCGTCGAGAGTACCAGACATGCAAGAGGAGGTACGTGTTGACGTTGTCCGCTGCTGATCTTCGATTTTGACTGGGCTGCAGACCACCACGCTTCCTCAAACGAGTTTCCCCATAACCTTTGTCATCGTCGGTGGAGGTACGAGTGCTGCTCATCTGGAAGTAACAAGCGTTGCTGACAGTTTCTAGGTATAGCTGGGCTTGCGTGCGCCCTTGCCTTACGACGTGTAGGACACCGCGTGACGGTGCTCGAGCGATTAGAGAGGGACACAGCTGTGAGCACCGTCTATCCAATCCCCGTTTCTCGTTTCTTTGCTGACATGTTCACCGCATGGCCAGCGCGGCGAGCACGGAGTACGGGCGCCGCCGAACCTGTCCAAGATCCTCTTCCACTGGGGCCTCAGGGACGTCCTCATGAGCAAGGCCTCGATCATGGACAAGCTCGTCTTCACGAAATGTGAGTGGACGATCCCCATCCGGCGCGCGTTTCCTTGTGTCACCGCCTCTTCTTTGCCATTTGCCAGACGACTCGAGCGAAACCCTGGCTGAACAGCTGTGGGACGCCGAGATGCTGAGAGAGACGCAGGGGCTGTTCCTTATGCTTTCGGTGCGTGCTGTCCTACACGCCGTTTCGTGTCCGGGGAGCTTCATGCATCACGTTCCACTCATCCAGCGTGCGGACCTGTACGATATTCTCTACGATGCGGCTGTTCAGCTCGGTGCCGACGTGCGTTTCAACTCCGAAGTCGCGGAGGTAGACCCCCAAAATCAAGCAGTCACGTTGTCGTCGGGCGAGAGGCTATCGGGCGACGTACTGATCGGGGCGGACGGCGCGCTCGGTCAGTGCAGAACGGCCGTCCTAGGCCGGCGCGATCCCGGCTCTCCGACCGGGCTGGCCGTGTACGAGTGAGCTGCACATCTCGCATATACGTCCCCCACGCCGTCCTCACGCATCGTCCGACATTGACAAGCACTCTGATCTCGTTGGCCTACGTGTCCACATTCGATCCGAGGGTCGCTTTGAAGGTGAGTGAGCATGGGGTGTGACATGTGACGTCGTATGCACGCGAGTTGACGCGGTATTCAATATTCAGAGCTGGCAATGCCTTGCACTCGGGGGAGGTCGAGCCGCCGTTGCCTACCCGATCGTGAGTGGTCCATCCTATGCTCACTTGGAGCTCGACTCGCTCACGCGGGCATAGCGCGGGTTCGAAGACATCTCTTTCCAGCTGTATGCCCCAGATGATGCTGGGGCGTCCGGGTGCTATGAAGATGCCGCCTCCGTTGACCTTGCACTTGTCACCAAAGGCTCAGGAATATCGGACCAGTGAGTCTCCACGTCGGATTGTCTCTTATTGACATGGACAGTGACTCACACGGGCGTAAGTTTGCGCAAGACAGTGCTGGGGGCCCGTAAAACCAAGGTTATCCCAATAAGACAACACGTGGACCTCGAAGACTGGGTGTCCGATGACGGGCGACTCCTGCTCATCGGCGAGGCCGCGCATCCGTTTCCCGTGAGTCGCTTGAACACACCCGCTGGTAACAACACGATGTCACTGACGTACTGTATGTTGGTGGGACCAGCCAACCACCATCCAGGGCACAGCAATGGCAGTCGAAGACGGCGCAGTCCTCGCCAAGCTCTTCTCCCACCTCTCCTCCGCAGCACAAATCGAGTCCTTCCTCTACGCCTTCCAGGAGATCCGCCAGTCCCGCGTGCGCAGCGTGCGGGCGGCAGAGCTCGGCGCGATCGCCATGCTCACGGCGGACGGGCCCGCGGCGGCCGCGCGCGACGCGTCGCTGCGCGCGAACGCGGCGAAGGGCCCGGGCGCGAACGTCCTCGAGGGCGGCGGGAGCGCGGAGAGCGTGTGGGAGGAGTACAGCGTCTTGTTTGGGTACGACTGCGAGGACGAGGCGGACGAGTGGTGGGTGCAGTGGGGGCGGCTTCGGCAGCGCGCACAGGACAGAAGTATGGCAGCGGATGGGGACGAGCCAGCTTAGAACGGTGTGGGACACTCTGTATCGAGCGAGCTCCGGTAGACTGTAGCCAATCGCATGGGTATGAGGCCCGCCTGTAACGTTTGGTCATCCCCGTCATTGCGCATTGGATAAATTCTGTGTACAGCGGATACAAGTACCGACAGGCGTCGTCGTGCTGTCCTCTTCCTGCGCCCGAGCTCAGCGTCTGCTGACTAAGCACGCCTCGAGGCTACCGACCTCTCCTCGTCCTCGACTCTCTTCTCCCTCTCCCGCCCAGTCGCCCAGTGCTCACTATTCGTGTGACCTCGTTGCAGCCCAGGATTCCTTTCTACTACTGGCATGGGGCATAACAGCCTTACAGCGCGTCCATGGGCACAGGCATGCAGGCATCGTCACCGGCCCCCGCAGCTCGAGTTTGCCAAAGCAAGGAAATGATGAGTTGAGGTGACTTGACCCCGACTTCAGCTTGCGATTGAACTCACCTGTCTTTGAAGTTGGCTGACATCAACGACGACCACTTGCCCACCGTCATCCTGGTTGTGACGAGCAACTTGGGGGGCCTCCCGGCGGCAATAGCCTCGTGGTCAGCGCGCGCGGCTTTTCCTCCTCCTACTTCGAGTTCACACTTTCCGCCCTGTTTTGCAGTGCTGGCAACGTGTTGCCCCCGAAGAGCCATTCGAGCAGACCGCGGCTCTCACATACATAACACGATGTTCGCGATGGTATGATTTACGCAGGTCATCCAGAACATGGTAAGTCTGTACAGCAATCGGAGGGAAGAGCATGGGATTTTCCGTCGTCAAAATATGTCTAGCACGTCCTGCAGAGGCCGCGTACAAGAGTGTGCAGTGGCCTGCGGAACGGAGCAAGGGATGAACGACACGGACCTGAAGGACCTCCGCGAATCCGGCCGTTGCGGCCTCTAACGCTTGCACCGCATTGCCCAGGGCAGAGCGCGTCATGGCCGAGTCGGGCCAGTCGCACTTCGGGCATAGCTGAGTCCCGTTCTGGTGACGACATGGACTTTGTGGTACTTAACGCACCCCAGCTCGTGCTCGTTCTGCAGCGGCGTACGTGCTCCATGGACCCGTTCGGGCTCTCTCAACACGAGTGGTCCAACTCGTACACCGACCTCAGCAGTCACTCCGCCCGCGCACATGATCCTGTCGTGGTAAGTCCGTGTTCGCGACTCTCTCCGGCCTGCACTCACGATTTCCCCGCATATGGACTATACAGGAAGCATCCAGCATCTCGCTCGAGCGGTGGATCGCCCCTTCGTCTCCCGCCTTCGGCCCCGACTTCACCGTAGCGGACGCCCTCCCGGACATCGTGCTGCTCACCGTGGACCAGGTCCGCTTCCACGCCCATCTCCGACGCCTCCTCCACGCCTCCGCCAACTCCTTCGGCGGTCTGCTCGCGAAAATACCTGAGGACCGCGTCGTCGCCGTTCCCGAACGCGCGTCCGTCCTGTCGATCGCGCTGCGCGTCCTGTACGGGCTGCCTTGCCTCCATATGCACCCCGCTTTGGACGACGTCGACCTTGCGACCGGAGCGCTCGTCAAGTACGGGATCGACGTGCGCAGGCTTGCCGCCCCGTCGCTGCCCCTGTACCAGCTCATCCTCTCGTTCGCCCCCTCGCATCCCATCGAGGCGTACTGCGTCGCGGGGCGCTACGACCTGCAGGACGTCGCCATCGCCGCATCGTCCAGTCTCCTGACGTACGATCTCTCGACGCTGCCGGACGCGCTCGTGGCGAGGATGGGCCCGACGTACTGCAAGCGGCTCGTCGACCTGGAGAAGTTGCGCCAGTCCGCACTCGGCGAACTCCTCGACGTGCCGGTGGCAGCCCACCCGCCCAGCCCCGCGTGCGACAACAGCCGGAGCCAGCTGGATAAAGTATGGAAGGCAGCGATCGCGGCCGCGGTGTGGGACGGCTCCTTCGGTGAGCGCACGCGATGCCCCCTCCCCTTGCATCCTCGCCCCCCATCTGAACCAGACCAGAAAATATAGCGCAGACTGTCTTCGAGACCTACGAGGAGGTGCGGACTACGTCCCTGTGCACGGAATGCAAGTCGGCGCTCGAGGAGCGCATAGAGAACGCGGCGCGCGAATGGGCCGCCGTCAAGGTCAGCACAGTCCTCCAGCTCTCCCTCCATCTTCCCCGTTCTCACATCGGAACAGGCACAGGGCTGATGTTGTACGCTTCTGTATGCATGTGTCTCGATGAGGCCTGTCTCGGAGAACTCTACTTGAGCGAATGTCTGCACTGCACGTAATGCGGCCCGGCCACTACTGCGCTTGGTGCTTCTGCTGCCTGTTCTGATTGGCAAGTCCGGCTTACGCAATGCTGAGGTTCCTCAAAGCTACTGAGTGCCGCGTATTCCCGCTCACTGCCCCCCGTCGCACCGAACGGTTATATACGAGCAAGGCTGTCCGTCCCGCGCCAGCTCCCCGCCCGCTCACACTCCCGCGATGGGACTCGCATGCGACGTCTACACGAAGCTGCTCTTCCGGCGCGGCCACGGCTACCCCCTCTGGGAACCCGAGCCCACAAAAGCCGGAGAGGTCCTCGTCGGAGACGTCGGATACATCCTGGAAGGCAGCTTCTACCGTCTCTTCAATGCCACACTCCCAGCGGGACACGCAGTCCACCAGCAGTGCGGCGTTCCTGACGGGTACGAACCCTTCATCTACCCCGATACGCTACTGCACCGTCGCGCACACGCTCTGCAACCCGGGCCCATCTGCAGCACGAGCGTCGTCGCACGGAGCGTCGACGCATCCCTGTAAGCCGCTCTTCCGATCGCTTTTCCCGCTGCCGCGCACGCACGCTCATCGGGCCCGGACAGCGGCGTCGGGACGGGAGCCCCAGCAGGCGCGGTCGCGCAGCTGCGCTTCAAATGCGCCGACGAGCAGGGCGCCGTGCTCGTCCTGAAGGACGACGGCGCGCGCGAGGCGCTCCACCCGTCCCGCGACCTCGTGCAGTACATCGTGCGGAACCACGAGGCGTGGCACCGCTTCGCGCAGGACGTCTTCCGGCTCGACCTCGCCGCGTCCGACGTGCTCTTCGTGTCCGGGTGCGTGAAGACCGGCGCGTGGGCCCTCGCCGCCGCGACGCACCGCGCGCGCGAGGGCGAGCTCGTGTTTGGCGGGACGTTCGGGGCGCTCAGCCAGGCGTCGTTCTCCGTCGCGGCGGCGGAGAAGCTCACGATGTCCGTCGAGCATCGGTGTGGGCCGGAGCCGCCTCAGGGCAGAGTGAGCGCGGAGAGTCAGAGCAGGCGCGACCAGTGTGTCTTTTTGCACTACTACAAGCTGAAACGCAGACGCGTGCTCGGGCCCAAGGTCATGCGCGCTGCCTCGGTAGAGCCGTCGTTGGGTCGTCCGCCGTCCCCGGAGCCCTTCCTGGAGGGTGTGTCTTGTGATACGTCGTCCGGGTCGATAGAGCTGGCTCCCGGTCCCGCGGAGGTACGTAGATTGTCTTTTATCAGTGACGCTCTTTCTCGCAGGATCTCACTGACAGGCCGTTCGCTCAGTTCTGCGACCCCGTCGACAGCATCCTGGATTACATACTCGATGTTCGTCCCACTGCCTTTCCCACTGGAGTACATAAGTATGCTCGTAACTGACGGCGCTTCCCTGCAATACGGACAGCACACCGATGCACCCTGCGCGGTGGCCTCTGATCAAGACCTGCAAGCGATCTACCAGTCGGTTGGTGCTCGCCTTTGCAGCGAAGCAGTAGCTGTATGGTTGACGCGGCGTCTGCGCAGAACCTCGATCACGATAATCCGTCGGACGATGTCTACCAGACCCTCAGCGATCTGCAGGCCACAGCAAGCGTTGTCGACGGTTCAGGTTGGCACAACCATACTCATCCCCATATCCGCATGTGACAGCCCGTCAAATCTGACCTGTCAATGGCTCACCAGTGGGTATGCTCCTCCCGGACGGCTCGCACGACGCCCTGCGTACGATACACGAAGACGCCCCCGCCGGCGACCCCCTGGAGTCCCCTGCCAGTGCTGCGGGCTTCAAGATATCACTGACGTCCACCACCACTGGCAGCACCCCTCCTCACCTCCGCAACCAGCCCCGCCGGATCATCTCGCCGACCCACCGCCGGCAGCGCACGCACTCCGTCATCGTCAAGCGGCGCTCGTGTACGCCTACGTCCACCCCCAACCCTGGGGTCGGCACTCCCGAGCGACCTCTGGACGACGCCGCAGCAGCCGTGTCCGTTCCGACCACTCAGGTGAATACTTACCCGGCATTTTCAGCGCGTCGGACCCTGCTCACGCACGATTCGCGTTCGCAGGACGCCCCGCCCAAGAGGGCGCGCGGACGGCCTCCTGGGTCGAAGAACAAGAAGACCCTCCCGACATCTCCGGACAGCAAGCCTGGGGCCTCTCGCTCAGGCGTGACCGACGAACCTCAGAAGAAGAAGAGGGGAAGACCTCCAAAAGACCCCCACCCTGACTTGGAGGATCTGGAGGAACCTCTTAGAAAGGTTCGTCGGCATCGCCTGGGAGTCGCTGCATGTACGGAGACTCATATCGCTTTTGCAGCGGTGGAAAGCATAGCGGTGGGACTGTGGGCTTGCCCTCTTGGTGTTGAGGAATCGTGTTGCGGCGTGAATTGGGTGGCATATGAAGATCAAGTGGAACGCAGAAGTATGCTCCGCATGTAATTATATACGGTCGGTCATCAGCTCGTGCTGGATGGTCGACCATCTCCGGCATATTTGCTGTCAAAGAATTCGGTGGACGGGTGACGACCTGACTGAGCGTGCTTTTGATAGGTGTGCGAGCCCATACTTACACGATGCACGAACGCTACGACGCCGACGGGGGCGGAGTAACGGCCACGACCTGCCCATCCCGGGCGAGCGTCGTGCCCTCCAGCCGCTTCTCGATCCTCTCCCCCAGCCCGTCCAGCAGCCGCTTCAGCTCCTCCGCCTCCTGCACGAGCAGCTTCACGCTCGCCTCCGACACCGCTCCCGGTCCCTCGACCTCGGCCGTCTGGCCCTCCCGCAGGCTGGTCTTCTCGACGAACTCGCGCACGACCTCCTGCCACGTCTTGCCCTCCTTCCGGAGGAGCGCGGCGAGCTCGTCCTTGATCTCCCGCGCGGTGCCGGGGCCGTGGTACCCGAACAAGGTGTACAGTTGGACGGCGGCCGCGCCTGCACGCGCGAACTCGAGCGCGTCCGCCCCGGAGGAGATCCCGCCGCAGCCGATGATGGGGATGGACGCGGGGAGGAGGCCGCGGAGGGTGCGGAGGGTGGAGAGCGAGTACGGCTTGAGGGGAGGACCGGACAGGCCGCCCTGCTCGACCTTGTTCGCTGTCCATAGATGTCAGTGCTAAGCCCACGATGCGAGAGAGGTTGCTGCACTCACGATCGGACAAGCTCGGGGGGCGCTGGATGGTGGTGTTGCTGACGATGACGCCGTCGATGCCCTTGGTCGCGCGGACAGCCGCGGCGACGTCTGCGACTTCCGACTCGGTCAGGTCAGGGGCGATCTTGAGCAGCAGCTTTGGGCGGTGTGCGTGCGTCGAGGCGGCCGTCACTTCGTCGCGCGCCGAGGTGACGCCCGCGAGCAGCTCTTGCAGCAGTGTGCGGCTCTGCATGCCTCTGGCGTGGACACACATGTGAGCGCAAGAAAGACTAATACAGTTGCTATAACGCACCTTAATCCAGGAGTATTGGGGCTCGACACGTTCACCACGAGCGCGTCCGCGTAGGGCCCGAACATCCGCACGCCGGCCACGAAGTCCGCGATCGAGTCTGGCGGGGACGACTTGTTCTTGCCCAGGTTCACCGCGAGAAGTGCATTCGGGCGCAGTGACGCGTGTTCTTCGCCGAACAGAGGGGAGTCGGATTCAGGGGAAGAGGAGTACGGGAACAGCGTCGGGAGGCGGGCACGCAGACGCGCCAGGACTGCGGCGTGTCCTTCTGAGGGGAAGCCGTAGCGGTTGATGAGGGCTGCGTCGTCTGTTAGGTGGAACACGCGCGGTTTGGGATTCCCGGGCTGTGGGCATGACGCGTCAAGGGTGCCAGCCTGGACACCGCGAGCATGCGGACGTACCTGCGGCTTTGGCGTTACGCTGCCAATCTCCACCCAGCTGAAGCCAAGGTTGAACAGACCTGATGACATATATAA
Organism: Sanghuangporus lonicericola; assembly: GCA_016618145.1. NCBI lineage: Eukaryota > Fungi > Basidiomycota > Agaricomycetes > Hymenochaetales > Hymenochaetaceae > Sanghuangporus > Sanghuangporus lonicericola. Next base: position 13,321 of record WJSG01020683.1, read on the forward strand.
GAGGCCATGTGGGCACAGAGTAATGGCGACTCACCGTCAATTGCTTCGCCATGCTTGTCGAAACCCGCGGCCAGTCCTACTGGGCTGGACAATGTCTCTCCCCACAACTACGCATGTTTGAACCGCGCCCGGCTTCCGATACAGAGCACACACATACCTCAGTCTTGAGCACTTCATCGTCCGATAGCGGGTCGCGAGGGGCGAGGCCTGAACTCAGGACACGGACCGCGAGCTTGTGTCCTGCCTCCGGGTCGAGCGTATGTCGGAGGACTGGGGTGACGACATACTTGTGAATGGCAGCCCGGCAGTCAAAGTAGTAGATGGCGAAGAGGCCCGTCGAGACAGCGAAAAGCGACGCGTATGCGACAGTCTTCGCGGACGAGCGACCTGTCTGTTGCGACCCGGTCGACACGGCGCGGCGGGAAATAACAACTCGACTATGGGGTGACCGCAGGAGCCGTTGCACGCCGCGCGTTGAACACAGAGCCATCCCGCAGTCATATAGATTAGGCGAGACGAAGCAAGGTTTGAAAAAACAGAGGACGAGCACGAAGGAGTCAAGGACTGACCACCATATTGCCCTATGCTGCCGCCCAAGTCGAGGGTGTAATCAGAGGCAGCAGGTAGAGGGAGACGTCACGGGCCGGGCAGCCGGGATGACGTCGCCGCTCGCTGCCTGCACGCGTCTCTGGTCGACCGTCTGCCGTCCACCGCAGGAGCCGGGCCCTTCTCACCTCGACTCCAACACGCTCACTGTCTGCCACCTTCGCTCTCCTCGCTCTGCTCAACCCCGCCGCGCGTTCTCTTCTCTCCAAACCGTCATCCGCCCACTTTCTCGCTCCCACACCCCGCTGCTGCCGCACGCGCTCACAAGCAAGAGTCCAAGACTCGCGATATTGCGGTGCCTTGTTCGAGTAAGTAAGTAAAGTCAGGTAAGTCGCCCGTTCCTCTCCCTGCCTCATACCGCCACTGCCCTTCGCACTCCATAACCGGTCGCTGACATGCCCTCAAGTTCACGCATCTGCCCCCTCAGTCCTGGAGCCCGCCAAAAACAACCCGAAGCGCACACCCTCCCAAATCACTCCGTCCACAGTAACCCCCAATACTCCTTCGCTCTTCATCTCTGAACTCGGCCGCGGGTCCTCCAGACTCGTGTCGACCGAGGTAGCACGAGACTCAGCAGCAAGTTGCGCTACTCTACGAACACTACGTAGCTAATACGTAGTAAGTATCACTAACCACTCGGAAAATACAGTCTACAGCGCCGCCAGCAGCCCGCCAACTACATATCTCGCCGCTCCCGCCGCGCAGAACCTACCTAATCGCGCATACACCCGTCATCCTGCCGATAACCAGTACCACGCATCCTTGTACGGTACGCTGAAGCCACCCGCTGCTGCTCGCTCAACGCCCGGCTTCCCCTCCGCACCCTTCCCTGGAACGGCACAAAGACGCCGCCGCTGGATTCCAGACGGCGAACTTACCCGTCTGTTGCTGTGATGCAGCCACGCTCGACGTCGCGTCTGGAGGTAGCAGCGACGGAACGAAGGTCAGTGACCCTGAGCTCTGCTAGATTCGACAACGGTGCGTACCTCTCGGACGATGTCGTTGCTCACAGCCCCGACGTCGTGGGCGCCCTGCGAATGCAAGCCGTCAGTCGCCGCACATCAGCAGCAGCGACAGGGAAGGGCGCTGCGTGCACGCGGCAAGCGCGATTGAAGTCGGCATGACGGCGAGTTCGTCTGCTGCCGTGCAGTGCAGAAGGCGTGAGCGCAAGGTCAGCATGCCAGACATGAAGAATTCGGCTCACCTCGTTCACGACGGCGGTCGTTGGGCGCCGCGACCTGCAGCGTCCGTGAGTGCTTTGGTCCGATCGACGTGCATACCTATAAATTGCTCATGCTTGCAGCGGAGGCCGTGCTGACACGAGAGGGCGAAGAGGGCGCGGCGTGCGACGCCATTGCGCCTCGTTCTACGGAGCGTCCACCACCCGGCGCGACACTGTCTGGGGACGGTGTCGACGGTCGCTGCTCGGGCATACACGGTGAGTGAGAAGCAAGATCGAACGACTTACGCGGTGCCAACGAACGACGCGTCGTGCATGCGCTGTTATACTACATAGGTCTATCCGAGCTCTCTCGCCGACTCTCTCGTCTCCCTCGCCCTTCCTAACCCTCTGCGGTGGACGCAGACTGCGCCGGTGCTGACAGGCCGTACCTGTCCATCGAGCACGTCAGCGAATGCAAATGACGTGAGCAAGAGCCCCGACACGACCACTCACCACGGCGGCGCTGCAGGGGCAGCTTCGAAACAGCGGACGGCCGGCTAAAGCAGGCGAGTCAGCGACCTTCNACGGCCGGCTAAAGCAGGCGAGTCAGCGACCTTCGTCTGGGCTCGGGAGCAAGGCGCGCACTGCAGGTCGAGAGGGCGAGGGCGGGCATGGACACGGGAGACAAGGTGAGCGAGGTAGGGGAAAGAAAAGGGCGTGCGTGGCCGCCTCGATCGCTTACTTCGCCCGTTATAGACTCCTCTGGGGGCGTCGCTTGGCCCGTGTTCGGACGGCAGCTACGCTGAGCAGGCATGCTCGTTTCTGCATGTGGTAGAAGCAGCCCCGGCCGCCGCCGGTCGCCAGGACGGACGGACGGACTGGCGGGTTTTACGGAGGTACTGCTGCGTTGTCCGTTCACGCGGCGTCACGCCCTGCGGACCGCCTACCGCCGACCGGGTTAACCACGCTGTCAGTGCTCTAAGATCCGTGGTCGGCGTGCCGCACAGGCGAGCATCGTCTTCCAAGCTGTGTACGTACGCGCATTCAGATGCTCGCTTTGCAGCACTTTGCACCCGTGTTGCTCTGGCTGTAGGTAACAGAAATATATCTTGTTTGTACTCGAGTCGAGGGTCTCCAGCTTTGTGAGATATTCCCCGAACGGCCTTGTCCGTCATGAATGTCGATGCGGCTCCGTTCCCGGTGTGTTTGTGAGTCACCTGATGTGTGTCAACTGCAAGACTTCCTGCTCGCTGCCTCTCTTCATGTGTAGTTGAGAATGTCCTTTGAGGGAGCGAAGAATTCGATGGGAATGTGCGCGTCGTGACGTCCTTCATTGCAGGCTGCGAGCACGGATACCCGAGGCCAGCTCGCTCGCCGCGCATCTTGCTGCATTCAGTCTGTTCAGGGCTGCTTCGCAGCCCGACCGCACGGCGGTGGATGGGGTACTCGGCCGAGCAGTGTTGCGACGTCGTATCAATAGTCACTGGGAGGACGCTGTCCGAGTGTCGCCTCGTCATGTTGGAGGAGTGGTCGGTCATGTTCATTCCCGCAGCGCGATTCGCCTTGAACGCTCCTCATGAACAGCCGGGAGGGCCGCCGTGGTGGGTCCAAGTTCCCAGCTTGAACGGGAGGATCCGGTTTGGAGACCGCGCGCATGAGATCGGTGGGAAGCTCGCAGGAACTCGCTACCGGTGTCTTGAGGTTCGCACGTCACGGCGTCGCGATGATGCGAGCGGGCTGGGAGCCGGATTCGGTCGCAGGCATCATTAGCGGTCGAGTCCCGGGGTACGGACATTGTCGGGAGACAGGAAGGGCTACTGGAGATAGAGAGTGCTCGACGACCTTCGAGCGTTACTTGTAGACTAACAGGCTACACACCCTTGGACGAGCTGCAGAACCTGAAAGGAAGGCGATATGGCGCATGCCCAGGGCACTTGTTTGAAGTGCACATGAATAGAACTCGACTTCAAAAGCGAGAACATACCGTGATGCGAAGAAACAAGACTGGCAGGAGAACTCAGGAAAGATGATGTACCTACCGTAGCTGACGACCGGCGACAGGCATGCTGCCGTCATCGGTCGCACGTCAGGGAAGTCCATCGCACTTGCACGTAGCGTCTGCTTATCCTCCCGTCAGTTTCCGGCTGCAAGGACTTAGGAGCATCAGCGAACGTTCGAGCGTGCAGGTGACTGAAGCCTACCTCGTGCGTACCACCAGATCATTGCAAGCTCACCGGGACGCGGACTCACGGCGGAATAGTACTGCGGACTGTTCAGCACGTACCGGAAGGCCGTCTGCTGCCGTCTGAAGCATAGCAGCGTCGCGAACGACTGCTCGAGCACAGCTGTTTGACTGGCACCCAAAACAGGTTCCATGTGTTCTTCCGAGTGTACTCAGACCCGGGACGATGATAGACAAGATTCCCATCGCGTACGAGAGCGGCTAGTCCCAGCTCGGACGTACCTCGCGGTCTCATCTGTCCGCGGAGAGTCGGTCGGGATTGTATCGTGAATCGTCAATGCCGCGCCGTGCGGTCCCAGGAGCGAGGTTGCGTCCGATCGCATGTACTGTCGGGCGACCATGCCTCCGGCCAGACCTACAAGCCAGTAACAGTCCGTCGGGACGCAGTTCGCAGAACGGCTGCAACTAGAGACTTCGTGACGCTGTCCTTCCGACGATGGGCAGAGAGAAGACAGTCAGTTCATGTATTGAGAGCGGTGACAACGGAGGGAAGCGTACCGAATAACCATCTATGAACACAGAAGAAAAAAGGCACCGCGCTCGCCGGCCTCTCTTCATGTGAATGAGGACAACGTCATGGGCACTGTTACCCGGGTGCAGAGCTGTCAGTTTCCGCCGGCTCTGTTTCTCGGTCCAGACAGTTTGGCCGGCCAAAATCGAGCTTGATATGTTCCCGGCCGTGTGCCCTGCATGGATGGAGTCGTTTCCGATAGAGGTTCTATCGGGCAAGCTTGCGCCGTCTGGAGGCATTGGCGGCAGACCTCACTGCTCAAGTCGGGTGTTATGGTATCGTTCTGATGCGGTGCACGGCTGCGAGCGCAAGCCTGACAAATTTCGACCA
>WJSG01020690.1:0-14137 GCA_016618145.1 Sanghuangporus lonicericola
TCGGCTTGGACGTCACCACGAGACGCAGCTCCCACAAAAGCCACCTCATACCTCCGCGTCACCGACATACTCAGCCTGATAACGGGGCTCGGATGGTTTTTACTTGAGCATGACCGTGGCCGCAAGCCGCACCTCACAGTATGTCAACAAGCCGCCTCTCAGCTCTACGCCGTGGATGTGTTCAGGACGCTATCGTCGGGGAAAGGTTTTGTCGATGGCTACGACCTAAACTGGCTGCCCGACACCCCCACTGACCCTCACATTATCCGCGGAGGGAATGCTTGAAGCTCCGTGTGTGTCCGGGACCGTCTTGGATGAGTGATAGATGACCGTACGTGAGTGCAGCGAACACCTAGCCCGCGCGTAAGTTGGTGAGTTCGATGCGGGACATGGTATGACTCTGTACCTTTGACAGATGACTAGCCATAGGAGCAACCGTTGCAGCGAAATATCCGGATGAGTCGCAAGCAGACGGCAAGAACACAGCGGCAAGACGGGCCGGCGTGACCCGCGTGGCTGCCACTGCTAGCTTGTCCTCGATGTCCTCCTTGTCTTCCTCACCTCTGGAACGTTTTCCCACTACGACAAGCTAGATGGCTCTCTCTCTAGATGACATGCCTGCCTTTCCCGCCCCTCAAAGACTCTCGCGCTTGAGACACGCGCCCGAACTTGAAGTACTGCGGTACAAACCTTCCGCGACACGACAACTCGAAGGCCTTGCGGCTTCGCTGCACCCTCATGACGCCCTCCGCACACTGCAGTCGCCGCGGTAGCAAGACACACTGCCCGGAGCCTGGAGACTGTGTGCCCTATCGGTGCGGCCTCGGTGAGTAGTGGTCGGCTGTTCCTGCTCGCAAGTTGTCTGTGCGAACAGTTCTCCCTCTGCGTACTAGGACACGTCTCTCATCTGGCGGTTTTAAACGGTAGACTACCGTGACCGCCGTGAGCATCTCGAAGACTGCTAGGTCTGAAAGGGCGAAGAGCTCACGGTGGAAGAACCCAAGACCAGGTTCGTTGTGGTCGACGCGTTTGACGTTCGCAACAGTACTTCTCATCTACAATGGCTGGCCTGCAATCACTCGCACATATCTTCTCTGCAGGTCTTCCGCACCACCGCTTGTCCGGGCGAAGGTCGCCGTCTGCGCGTGCTCTATGAGAGGTTCCGTGCTCACGCGCTTCAACATGCAAGCTCAAGAATCAGCTTTTCTCGTTTGGATTGAAGTCCGATTCTGAGGCCGTATATACGAAGCAGCGTGGACGTACGGATGCTGCTGGTACGAGGTCAGTCATCATTTGCAAGATACACCACATAGTTCTCACAACTCAGGTCCGTCCTCGTGCATCCACAGTCAAAACTACGCTATGGACGCGTCCTGCCGACCCCAAGCTCAACTCCACATGCCTGCTACATATGGCCCCTCATACCGTGCAAGTCTTCGCGCCGAAAGCGCACACCTTCCTCCTCACTCCCCTCGTTCGGTTCACCCTCCGTCGCCGCATACAGCCACCGTTATATCCATAGGGAAGCGCCGCCCGGGCGGCATGAACCTTGTGTGCGGAAGATATGGTACACACTGGCATCCTTACGCAGCATGTATTGGTAGAACCATACAGATCATGATGACTATCTATGGCCACAACTACACCAGCGGTTAGGCATCCAAGTCAGGGTCTGCTACCTCAACAACTAACTCACACACACCTGCGCCGCCCGAGATCTTGCCAGAGAAGGAGCTCGGGAGTAGGATAATGGTGCTGCTGTCAGGCCCAATTTTTTTTCAACAGGATGAGTAGTATGCCCGTCCGAATAGGCGACATCGACATGATGAGACTGAGAACTGCGACCACTGGTGCTGTATCTGAATCCTTTGCTCAAGCCTGTCAGGGAGCTCGGTTACCCACGAAGAACGGTTAGTGACGAAACTATGGAGTGGTAAATTGAATCCCGGTGATGAGTGACCAGGCAACGCCTACGAAAAAAGCTGCAAAAAGCTTCTCTAGAGTGCAGGGGTCAGAGGCACCTCGGCCGCGACGGCCGACGTAGGGCTGGCATCAACAAATGTGGCAAGCAATAAGTAGCACGACAGGAGACCGGGGGAGTTCTCCGAGAACTGCTCCTGGTCGTTGGTAATAATCGCCACACGCACGCAGTTCGCCAGCAGGTGATTCGACTGCAGACACATCTTGGCGCGGAGTGGAGACGACGCCGCCCTGAACGCCGCTCTGGGGTCTGAGCCAGAAAGGTCTGACCACGGAGATGCATCTCGATGAAGAACTGAGTGTCGAAAATCATGGGAATCATGTTCGCGACGCTGCCCAGGCACATCTTCTCGCGCTCAGGCTCCCCAAGCTACCTCAGGGCTCGGACGTACGTGGCAAGCGCTTTCTCGTCGCGGCTCCGAGGCATGGAACCTCGCAGAGACGCGACCAGAGCTGAGGGATCGTCTACAGAAACTGGAAGACGCACCTAAGTTGTCCGGGCCACTGTCGACCATCGACTCGACCCCAGAGAAACGCTGGGTATGAACGAATACGTGGGTTGAAGGTGTGCGCTCGGCTGCAACGACGGTGTGGGGGGATGTTGGGGGAATGAGTCAAACAACCTCGAAGTCCCGGAAGGCGACGTCGAGCCTGAGGAAACGGGTGAGGAGCTTTCAATCACAAGACAGCAGATGAATCTGAAGAGGAAAACACATACCAAAAAAACTCGGGGGACGAGGCCATCATTAACTGGCTGAGTAGCATCCTTGCGACCGAGCAAAAACTCGGATTGAGGTGCACTGGGGCGCTGAGCGAGCCCGATGGCACCTGCTAACTACACGGGGTAGTACCAGGTCAGTATCACGAGGAATAATCCAGGGCAAGACGACTCACAAGTCAGCGGCGAAGATGTCGCCTGTGTCGTCGTTTGCGCGGAAGGCCTTGGAAAGGCCGTCTCAATTTCAGAGAAGAGGACGATCGAACCGTCGCCGCTTCCACCAACAAATTCGCCGCGAGCCAGGGCCGTGGGCGAGAACTTGGCGAAGTGGTGGAATTCAGACAGCGGGGTCAGTGACGCGAGATGCTGAAGTGGTAACACTGGATGATGAGTCCAAGATGAGTCCGATAAACAGCTCCTCCATCGCAGCTCTGACATGGTATTGGTAGAGGTATGCGGTCAAGGACAGAGATGAGTATAGAGGCATATATCTCGAGAGGCATTCGGTAGTCGGCCCGAGCCCGGGAAAGGTCGGAGTGCAGGAGGATGCGGGTTTACCGAACGGGCTTCAATTATGACACTCCTGGTGACCTTGCACACAAGGTAACATCCGTGTCATTTGCCCCCGCGTTTTGAGTTGACTCTGCACACAAGGACGGTAGACCCTCTACGCTCGTCCACCGATACCTCATCAAGAGGAGCAGAGAAACAGGCGCACGAGTGGGAGGAACGGCTGACGCAGCCTTAGGGGGGTATCGACAGCGAAAGCGAGGGGAAGCACGGCTAGGAACACCGCGACGAAATGTGTTCTCACCTCCGAATGATGTAGACGCACGACGTTCGACGCCCAACGAGCCCGCAGTTCCATCCGCTTGCCGCACTCCTCGAGAACTCCGTCCAACCGAGCAAGTATACCATCTACTGGGCGTCGCAGTGCGGCCTCGCAGCACATGTAGTGCGAACGTCGGTGCAACGGTTCTGGAGAGTAGCGGGAGGAGTCCAGAAGAGGTGGAAGGGCGATGGAGACTGAAGATTCGAAAGGTTGATATGATGGTATGGGAAGATGCGCGTCGGCGACTGTTAGCTGAGATGCAGGTGCGCAGACTCCACGGCGACGATGAGACCGAAGCCTCAGCCGGCTTCAGGCCCCGAGCAGGCGAAGGTGGATCCGCGGGTGCAGAAATCGCAGACTCACGTTCGCCCGACAGTGTAGACCGCGTGTCGAAAACCAACAAGGACCACATAACCTCCCGACACCAGGAAAGCGCATGAGCTCCCGTGCGAGGCATCCTCCGACAACCTCCTCGAGATTGTGTCTTAGCCCTTCCGGTCCTGTCCCTCGCGAACGGACGTCTGCGGCCGCGCTTGAGGATGGCCAAGTCCTCCGCAATGGCTGCCGCGCGCATCGCAATCTCCAGATGGACTGCACGATGCACTGGACGAGTGATTGCGGGAATGGGAAGAATTGGCGCGGGAACCACGGCGCGAGTAGACACGGAGGGCGAGCAAAGGTTGGGAGCAGAGAGCGAGGCGATGGGCCTTGGGCGCGTCGTGCGAGGCTCGTCCGAACAGGCCTAGCGTTCCTCCGCCGCCGCCTCCTCCGAGATAGCTGGCTTAAATGTCCGTCAATTGCGCCCGAAGAGCGCGGAGTGTCGAGGGAGCGACTTACATCATCTACCCTCTGCGTTGCGTGCAGTATCTCCGGGGCCGTACGCCCATCCCGCCGCAACTCTGCGCAACGAGGCTCCCTGCTCCAAACTCCCAGTATTGTGTTTCGAGCAATGGCCGCGCGTGACGGGTCCGGACCCGGGAGTTCGACGACGGCTAGCGGTCTTCGTGTCACGGCCGCGGCGGAGTACTGCAGAGCGAAGGTCAGTAACAGTCACTATCCAACCCGAGTCCGCACAGTCCGCGCGTCTGCGGGCGCGAGAAAGAACGGAGACTCACATCGCAGCCTTGACGTTTCCAATTCTGAGGGTGGAGTAGAGGAATGTCGAGACCACATACAGGCGTGAGTATGCCGGCTGATCGTCTGTAGGGATCGAGCACTACAGCAAGTCAGCACGCGACCGGGTGAGTGACGGATGCATGTACGCACAGCGCATGCTGAGATCGAGCGTGATGGGGCAGGGCGGGTCGAACTTCAGCTTCAGGGTGTGCACGCTGCATGCGACCGCAGAGTACAACAGGGCGGGACAGCACCGTGCATGAGGGCAGCAGAGCGGGTGAGAAGATCAGCGTGGTCGGTGAGTTGGTGAGTGAGAGTCACCGCGAGCCCGTCGGCGGCGACGACGAGGCGCGCCATGGGTGCTCGCACGTGGCGGCGTCTGCATTAACTGGAGTCCTCCTTCTTCTTGCCCGACGACGACGACGACGACGACGACGACGCAAGAGGGCAGGGAACACGCAGGTCAGCACGGTCTCTCCGAAGGTAAGGTGATTCAGGAGACCGTCGTGCTTACTGCAGACACACAGGCGACTGAGTCGCGCGTCCGACTGAGCAGGCCACCTCGTCCAAGTCATCTTCGTCCAGTCCTAGACCATCCGCTGGCCCTCGACGCTCCGACTCGACTCTCTCCTCCCGCTATCTCTTATTTGGCGCGCTCTTTGTTGCCCCGGCAGTCCTCGTCGCTTGTGAGGGTATTCGCAGGCTGTGAATTGGACAGCGCGGTCCCGACGTTGCACTAGGAAGCTGCGCTCTAGGCTTGCACGACTGTCTAACCGTACTCGTCTCACCCCCTTTGTTAAGGGCCTCTTTGCCTTCGTCTATCTTATGCTTTCTGCGCAACTCACCATGGCACAAAAGCCTCTACGACGCAAACATCACGCTACTTGGCCTCTCACGTTCACGGGACACAGGAGAGTCCCGCTGCGACCTCCATAGCTCAGTGTTTCCTTACTCCAGGACACCACGGGCTCTATCAGCAGCAACTCATACAGCTCCGCCGCCCTTGCACTCGACCTCGCTGGCGCAATCGAAATTCTTGCATCGGCCCAGTGGGGTGGTCCCAAACTCGCCGTGCGACTAATCCCCCTGTATCTCCTCCTTGACTGCGATCCCGTCTCGGTCCTCCCGTCCTAGGCTCGCAGAACCAACGTCCTTCCATCAGCAATGCTCCTCCTCCATTCCGCTGGGTGCGCCCTACTACAATATGGACTATACGAGTTTCTCTGCCGCTGTGCACCCGCCTCCACCCCCACTGGTCATCATTGTCCGTCAGCCTTGTACATTCTTCGCGCTCTGGTCCGCGTTCAAGCAGTCTTATTCAGTCCTCCGCACGCGCGACGCCAGCCAGCTGGAAACCGTGTCCCGCCCGTCACTGCCCGCCCAGGGCCCCGCTCTCAAGCGATAATCTTGGGTTCGCGGAGGCATCGGTTCCTGCGCCGTCAGAGAGCCCGATCGCGTGTCAATGATGGACCCGACTGCAGGGAGCTCGGAGTATGTCGACCTGCGTCCTCCATCATCTATCCTCGAGCTTCAACGTCGAACCTGCGCTCCCGGGACCGGAAAGCGAGACCTCCGAGTCGATCCTGCCCACACACTCCATGCTATCCGTGCTGGAATGTCTCTGAGCTTCGCTCGCTGGCCAGCATATGGCCTGCAACCTTGCTTTCGAACGAGGAACGCGACGCTATGGCGCGAGATAGCTTCGCGCGGTAGTCACGCTCGTCGACGTTTCTCCTGCATCGTATCTCCTTCCTTCCTTCCTCCCTCCGTCCGTCCGTCCGCATTCGCACCGTCTACGCCTCCCAGCTCCGGACTCCCGTTGGTGAACGACATCCCGCTCATTGGCATGATTCCAATGCCACGCCTTCCCGGGATCAGCGGCGACCTCCCCCGATGGCGAACGGACGTTCGATATGTGCTTAGCTCGTTGCACCGGCGATGGCACGCTTCCGAGCCGTCTACGTCCCTTCAAGACCCCATGTCTCGTCGCATTCTGAGGCTGCGTGTCTCCACCCGGGTCCGCTCGCGATCGCGATCTCGAGATGCACCGCTCTCGACTTTCTGTGGTTCTACGAGACCTGGGACGACGAGTTCATACGCTGCGCGCGGTGGGTGCCAGTGCACGGGCCAAGATGCGTTGACGTCTTCTCAACTCTACTCTACAAACTGCTCGATGGCGTACTCGAAGGAAACTCATTATGGCAAGAGGATGTGCACAGTGACGGTGCGTGCCTACAATGAGCCTCACCATCAATGTACTTTACCTCCGTGTGCTTGCGGCCATTTCTGCATACATCTATGGCTATGTTGGTGAGGGATGTGCCGGTTTCCTCGGGTGACGATACGTCAGTGGTGAATGCCTGAGAGACTTGGACCTTCTGGACGCGCAGCAATCCCGTGTTCCGTCCTGTAATTAGCTTGTCAGTCATCTATTTGAACTGACACTTGATACGAAGCGACCACGGGCACAGGTACAAACGTTTGACGAGTTGAATTGATACACATCCGTATACTCGCTCCGCAGATATGACTAATCATACGAGTATTACTGCCGCGGAGTAGCTTCGTGAGGGCAAGAGGGACCGAGTCGAGGTGCGCGTGCAAACCTGAACGTCGAAGATAACTAAACGTGGAACCCTCGAAACATAGGACGAGAGCAAAGTCTGCGAGGATCGTAGCTCGTATGCCCGGGCAATAGTAGCCACACAACATCGCATCGTGGGCAAGAACGACATATATAATGCACATATGAGTGACGCAGCTAGACGACCCACCCCGCCCTTGACCTTGAGCCCGACCCGACCACCCTGCAGGACCCAGTCCGACTTGCCAGCACCGTCCGCCGCGCTTCGAAGTACTGGAGCTCTACCCACACGAAAAATGTCCTTTATCACGAGGAATCTCCAAATCAGCGCAACGAAAAAGTGCTTGTGCCTTCTCCAGTCCGAATGCTACAACCGTGATGATTGTGAGCATGTGATGACGAGACAGAAATCACTATGGTGGGCGTGCAGCGTCGTACTGACTCCGGGAGACTCGAGCTCAGGCGCAAGTTCCGCTCCTGGGTGCGGCATATTCAAGGGCGGGTGCGGTTGCAGAGGTTTGGAGAGGCAGTTCCGGGCGAGGCACCTCGGGGACGTTCGGCGACGAATGATGGAGAGGTCGAAACTGTGCGGGTTTACGGCAGGAGCGTCGGGGCAGAAGGTTACGCGTGTCCAGCGGAGAGGCAGGTGCGGACAATGTTTTCCGGTGACATATCGGCCGCAATCAGAGACGAGTGTCCGCGATACCAGGTGCCACGAGTTCCTTGTGACGGCTATGCGCTCCCGCTGGCCTAGTGCGCAGCTGCAAGCACCTCACTTGCTCTCCTTCAGCTCGGACCATCACAAAGTGTTGGCGGGCTCGATGTCCAGTGTCCACCGACTGGAAACACACGCGAGGGGAGTCCTGAGCAGGCCCCGATAGCTCAGCAAGAGGAACAGAGATGCAGCCTGCGCTGCAGCGGGCGAGTGGGAGGAACGAATGACGCAACCCCGGGGAGTATCGACAGCGAAAGCGAGAGGAAGCACGGCTAGGACCACCACGACGAGATATGTTCAGGTTGTGACCTCCGATGATCTGGACGCACGGCGTGCCCCGGCTTTGCCCCGTCTTTGTCGGCGAGACCAACGAGCCCACAGTTGCATCCTCTTCCCGTACGGCTCGAGGCCTCTGTCCAGCCGAGCAAGTATGCCGTCTGCTGGGCATCGCAGCGCGGCCGCCTGCCTTGGGTGGAGCACATGTAATGGGAAGATCGGTGCAGCAGTTCTGGACGGAGGCGGGAGGAGTCCGGGAGAGGCGGAAGTTTTGGCTACGGGCGATGGAGACCGGAGAGGTTGATATGCTGGTTCGGGAAGAGTCGCGTCGGCGACGTTCAGCTGAGACGCAGGTGCGCGGACTCCACGGTGACGGGTGAGAACGCCTGCTCCGAGCAGGCGATGGTGGATCCGGAGGCGCAGAAATCGCAGGCTCACGTTCTGCCGACACTACACCAAAAGGATCGTCGTATCTGACAGTGAATGGAGGAACAGCACAGATTGTGTTCCGAAAGCCAAGGACCAACATGACCTCCCTACGCCAAAACTCGCATAAGCTCTGCGAGGCATCCTCCACGAGGTCCGGTTCCTTGTGACCGGCACCTGGGACGTACGCCTGCGGCCACGCAGATGGAAAGTCCTGCGCATGCCATGCGCGTTGGGATCTCCAGATGGACTGCACGATGCGGTCTGGTAGGGGGCTCCTGAGCGCTGGGCAGTCGTCGACAAAGTGAGACTGAACGAGTGGTTGCGGGAATGGGAGGGACGTCCGCGGCAGCCACGGCGCGAATAGACAATGGAGGTGAGCAAAGGTCGGGAGCGGAGAGCGGGGCGACGGGCTCGTCGTGCGAGGCTTGTCCGGGATTAGCGGTCTTCCCCTCCTCCGCCTCCTCCGGTACAGCTTGCTTGGAGGTCCGCCGATTGCGCGCGAAGAGTCCGGAGTGTCGGGAGAGCGACTTACATCATCTACCCACTGCTGTGCGCGCCGTATCTCCTGGGTCGTACGCCCATCCCGCCGCATCCCTGCGCAACGACTCCCCTCTGCTCCGGACTTCCAGTACCTCCGCGTAGTGTGGTTCGAGCGATGGCTGCGCGTGACGGGTACAGACCCTGGAGTTTGACGACGGCCAAGCTAGCGGTGTTCCATGTTGCAGTCCTGGTGGATCACTGCGTGGGTGGAGGTCAGCGACTGTCACTATCCAGCCAGGGTCCGCACAATCAGTGCATATGCGGACGCGAGCAGAAACGGAGACTCACATGGCAGCCTTGACGTTTTGGTGCTGAGAATGATCGTGACGATGGCGTGGAGGGATCCCGGTCTGCCCTCGAGGAGACGTGTGGGCGAGTACATGCAAGCTTGAGGATGCCGGCTGATTATCTGTAGGAATTGAGCCCCACAGCAAGTCTGCACGCGACCGGGTGGTCGACAGACGCATGTACGCACAGCGGATGCTGAGATCGAGCGCGACGGGGCAGGGCGGGTCGAACTTCAGCTTCAGGGTGTGCACGTTGCGTGCGACCGCAGAGTAAGACAGGGCGGGACAGCACCGTGCATGAGGGCAGCAGAGCGGGTGAGAAGAATAGTGTGGTCGGTGAGTGGGTGAGTGAGAGCAACGGCGAGCCCGACGGCGGCGACGACGAGGCGCGCCAACGTGGCGGCGTCTGCGATAACTGGAGTTCTCCGTCTTTTCTCGCGACGACGACGACAATGATGCAAGACGGCAGCGAACACGCAGGTAAGCACGCGAGGTATATCCTACGACGGTGAGGCTGATGCAGTAAGCTTAAGTAGACCGTTGTGCTCACTGCAGACACAGGCGACTCCCGCAGGCCGGACCTCGACTCGACTCTCTCATCCGACGCGCTCTCCGACTATGTCTCATGTGTCGCGCTCTTCATTTCCCAGCATGCGCTGGCTGTGAATTGGACAGTGCCGCACTTGGCAGACATGGGTCGCGTCTCACCCCATTATAAGTGCATCTTCGCCTTCTTACATCTCATGCTTGCTGCGTAACTCACCTTGGCACAGAACCCTCTACGACGCAACCATCGCGCTACTTGGCCTCACACGTTTACGGGACAGAGGACAGTCCCGCTGCGACCTTTGTCCAAGTGTCACCTGGCTTTGAGGCAGCATGGACTCTATCAGCAGCGACTTACACAGCTCCGCCGCCCTTCCTCGCGGGCGCAATTATCAAGTCTCGCTCCAGCGGGGTGATTCCAGCCTCGCGGTGCGACTATCACTCCTTCACCTCCATCTCCACTGTGATCTCGTTTCGGTCTCTGATCCTAAGGAGCACACTGTACGCATGCGCACACACACAGTCAGCCAACGCGACGATGCAGGGGAACCAAAGTTGACGCTCACGATTGCGTGACTGCTCGGAGGAGATCCGAGTCGGAGTCCGGGGCCACATATGTCTTCAATCGTCAAAGTGAGTCGCTGTTCGCCAGAGCCACAAACGAGGCTAAGGGCTAATTCGAGCATTGAGTGCTCACAGATGCTCGCGTCCACGCGTGCGTGAGTCCTCCTCATACCCTATGCCATCGTATCTTTGATCGGACGTTCTCGCGCAGGGACCTGTTCGTTGACACCCGCCCTCCTTCCCCGTATCATATAACAGGCCGATTTTCGGCGGCCAAGCATCGTTCCAGCAGGGACGACCACCGCCCTCCTCGATCTTGCGCACCTGTTCACCTTCCACAGCAACCCCTCCCAGAGCAATCTCGACAACAGTATCCACGCTCCCCCAAACGTTAGGTCGCTGCCGCCGACAACGCTGGCTTTGCCGTGAAGGCAGAAAAATGGAGGACGCAGGTAGAGAGTCGAATTGACGCCCGGACGACCGTATAGCCAACGTTCCGGGTCCTCAAGATCGTCGGGCAGCAGATTGCGGTCGTCAAATCGGAGACCGTCCCTTGTGCTCATCCTTTCGCTCCTGCTCGCCCTCCGTACATATCACACTCAGCGCATCTTTCTCGGATTCTAGCTCGGCGTTCGCTGAAGACAAATCGGCTCGTCCCGGAGCGCACATGCAAGCCTAGGTTTCAGCCCCCGCGACCGATCGCACGAGCGTTCACTCCCGAGCTCACCGTCTTCTGGCTCCTCCGCCATCTTCGTTCAGCCAGGATCGGCACCAGTCGGCGCACGGGAGCATGAAGTCGAAGACTCGATTCGGAATGAAGGTTAGACGGAGTTCCCAAGCTTCGAAGACGCAGACATTCATCAACATCCTACCCGCTCTGCGCAGAATCATAGCACGTGAGGCAACAGGGTGCGTGGGTCCAGGCCCTCGTTTCCCTATGCTGAGGCTCGCCCCTGTCCTTGCGTTCAGCATGATGTCTGCGCTGGTCGCCGTCCTGCTGGGACCTGCCGCGATAGGCTCGGACGCATGCGGTGCTCCTCGTCCGCCATGCGTACTCGCGCACGCTTCCGCCAGGTCTTGAGATCCTGAACTTTGCAGCAGGCCGACGAGTCACGACTACGGCTCTTCATCTGTCGGTCCCACTGCTCGGCGACATGCCGGGCTCCATGGTCGTCAGGGCGCAAGTCGGTATCGTCTGGCTCTAGCGAGAGTCTGGGTGGTGCGGGATGTGCTTGTAGACGGTATCATCACGGTGGCCGCGCAGTCGTGCAGATCGCCTACATCTGGAGTGGACGACTCAGCGCTCAGCATCTCCATTCAGCCTTCGATGTTTATTTGTCGTACCGCGCCAGGATCTCGACGCATAGCTCTCATCACGGTCTCGCTCCTAGCACCTCCGAACACCGGAGCAGGGCCAAGTGAGCTCAAATGTCATTCGCCGACGCTGGTGGACGTCGACCATGGTGCCAGCTTGCACCTCCACGGCTTTTCACCTCCGCGACGTCGCTCTCTGGGTGCACTAGATCCCCGTCGACATATGGCGCTGCATCGCCGCATCGAACAGCAACAGGTCGCCGCGAGCATCCGTCGTTCCTTCTGCGTCTGCCCTCGCCCTGGCCGGCTAGCTCACACGTGCTCTTCTCTCCGTCCGGGTCCCGGCGCCACTACTCTCAGGCATCCTGTGTACATATCGTCTACGCAAGCCTTCTGTTTCCCATTGCTACGTTCTGGACGCTACGCACGAGCGATAGTGCCGCCCATTGCATGCATTGTACTACTTATGACGCTACCGCGAACTCGTGCTATATACATGTGGGATCCCTGGGACCGCGCATATGTATCCCATTGCGTTTGCATGTCATCGTCTCGACCATCCAGACTCAGTCCTCATTGTAATGTCTCCAGATCTTCGGAAGAGGTGCCCCGGAGGCGACGCGTGCAGCGTCCGATCCACTTTCGATCGTGAGGTCGACCAGCAAGCCATGCCAGCACATTCGCAGGGGGCTAGGACAGCGGTGCGTGAGGAAAATTCGAAGTCATGCAACGTGGTGGTAAGTGCTGTCAGTGGAGGACACGGTGGACAGCTTCTTGGAAGGTGTTCGCCGATCTGATGCCTATGTAGTACAGCCCGAGGCAAGAATAGTATGTAGTACTCAGCGTGGCTCTGCCCGTAGCTCACTTCAGGGACTCATGCTACCGTTACCGCCCCATGCAGGCATGCATATGCTTTAACTTCGATACATATCTTTCGCATCGAAAGCCGGTGAGTCAATGTTTCCACCCCAATCCGTACCAGTTCATAGAACGGAAACACTCTACCGCCGGATACGTTCTTTGACGGCGTGTACCACCACGCTGCACGACTTCCTTACTTTGCTTGACAGGTTCTGCGATCGCGCACATATGCACTAGCGCCGCGTGCCTGCAGGCAGTTCATCTGCACATCGCCCCAGCTATCGCTCCTGCCCTTCGTCCACTGTCATCTTCTACTCGACGTCAAGGCTTTCTGAAACTCAGCCCCTACCATGTCCGAGGGACCAACGACGACCTCCAGTCCTGCGCAAGGAGGCGCGAATTCCACGCCCGCCACCTCGGGCGCAGCAGCATCGCATGAGGCAGCAGCAGGCGGCGCCGCTAGTGGACAACAGGTGCAAGAGCCTCCACAGGTGAGCATAGTGGTGTTCAGTGAGTCGGCAGGCTGACCATAACATGGCGCTCTCAGGCACCAAACGATGCCAAAGACAAAGAGCCCGAGTGGAAGACCGCGGAAGATCTGGAGGTAAGCGGAACGAGTAGCGCGAGGGGTGGCTGCGCGCATGGCTCAACAGCGCACAGGCATACCGGGAGGCCAGAAAAACGTTCTTTACCGAGAAGCAGCGTGAGGACGCCTGGACGGAGACGGCGGATATCGTGGAGAAATACAGCGACGCGCTGATCGAGCGGTGGAACAAGGAGATCGATAACCTGCTCATTTACGTACGTCACCTACTTCGCCGACCTCAGCACCATTGCTAACTCAGACTGATGTCATTGTCGTGCAGGCGGGTTTGTTCTCGGCGATCCAGACCGCATTCAACATCGAGTTGTACAAGCGCCTCATTCCCGATCCCGCCCCCGCCCCCGATCCCGTCCTCGTCGCCCTCGAGAGGATCTCGGCGCAGCTCGGCGGCTTCACCGTGAACCAGGCCTTCGTCAACTCCACACAATCCCCCTTCGTGATACTTCAATCCACGCCCTCTACCCCTGCTGTGCCGCTATGGGCCGTCGTGCTCAATGCGCTCTGGTTCTCGAGCCTCATCTCGAGCCTCGCCGCCGCTTCCATCGGGATCATGGTCAAGCAGTGGCTCACCGAGTACAAGTCCGGAGTCTCTGGGACGTCGCGCCAGACCGCGCGCCTCCGCCAGCTTCGTCTCAACAGCTTGCAGCGGTGGCGCGTGAAGGAGATCGTGAGCTTCCTCCCCGTCCTCCTCCAGATCGCGTCCGGATTGTTCTTCGCTGGGTTGCTCATCCTCTTGTGGAACCTCAACCGCACTGTGGCCATCGTCGGGAC
>WJSG01020715.1:0-16500 GCA_016618145.1 Sanghuangporus lonicericola
TCGCGATGTCATGCATCCAGCATGCCGATGTTTACATGTTTGACGAGCCCTCAAGTTACCTGGATATCAAGCAGCGTCTCAAGGCTGCAGAGGTCATTCGCGAGCTTCTCCACCCGAAGAACTATGTCATCGCGGTCGAGCACGACTTGTCGGTGCTGGATTACCTGTCCGACTTCGTCTGCTGTCTGTACGGCAAGCCTTCCATGTATGGTGTCGTTACGATGCCCTACTCCGTACGCGAAGGTGTGTACATTGACGCCCCTATGCAGTATCGTCCTGACCACAGTCAGGTATCAACATCTTCCTGGACGGGTTCATTCCGACGGAGAACTTGCGGTTTCGTGAGGAGTCGCTATCGTTCAAGATGGTGGAGACGGCGGAGGAAGTCATCATCGACAAGACACGACACTACTCGTACCCCTCCATGACGAAGACGATGGGCGGCTTCAAGCTCACCGTGGAGAGCGGTTCGTTCACAGACTCGGAGATCATCGTCATGCTCGGCGAGAACGGTACTGGAAAGACGACGTTTGTCAAGCTGCTTGCAGGCGACATGCCCGACGAGGAGACCGACAAGCAGACGCTCTCTGTTTCGCTCAAGCCGCAAGCGATCTCGCCATCCTTCCCTGGCACCGTTCGCATGTTGCTCATCAAACGCATCAAGGCGGCGTTCATGCATCCGCAGTTCAACACGGATGTCATCAAGCCGATGAACTTGGACCCCATTCTGGACCAGGACGTGAAGACGCTTTCCGGAGGAGAGCTCCAGCGTGTCGCTATCGTGCTTGCGTTGGGCAAGCCCAATGTGGCGGTTTACTTGATCGATGAGCCCAGCTCGTGAGTGCACTCCCCTGTCTCGCGCGCATATGAGAGCTGACGGCGTTATAGTTTCCTCGACTCCGAGCAGCGTATCATCGCGAGCAAGGTCATCAAGAGGTATGTCTGTCTAATCAGCGCATCTGCCGTCCCAACTAACAACTTTGTCCAGGTTCATCTTGCACGCCAAGAAGACTGCGTTCGTTATCGAGCACGACTTCATCATGGCCACCTACCTTGCGGACCGTGTCATCGTGTTCCAGGGCAAGCCCGCCGTCTCCGCCACAGCCACACCGTAAGCGCTTATCTGCCATGCCTTCCCAGCCAGGCTGACACTGCCCACTTAGCCCGCAATCTCTCTTGACGGGCATGAACAAGTTCCTTGCGTCGCTCGAAATCACCTTCCGCCGCGACCCGACCAACTACCGTCCACGTGTGAACAAGAAGGAGAGTGTCAAGGACCGAGAGCAGAAGGGTAGGTTTATCCCTCTCCTTCCTATCCTGTCAGCGGACAAGGCTGACCGCGGACTACACAGCCTCTGGCAACTACTTCTTCCTCGAGGAGTGAGGTGGCGACGCGCAGTGCGCGACCGTCCATCACGTTTGCGTTGAGCAGTTAGAACACGTGCAGCGATAGCGACGATGTACCACAGGATGTAAAGTAACCGCTGTAGCCTATACAGGATCTCGTCAACCCTGGTACATAACAGTGACTCTTCACACGCTTCTCTCGTCGGGCGATCCTCAGCAATACGAGTTTTCTTGGCGGTGAGTGTGCTGCTGCTGCTAGACTCTTGGTATGTTCATCGTCGGTGGTCTCCTCGTCAGGAGACATACGATGCTCGCTGTGCGAGAGTTTCGGCGTGATACCTGAGCGTCTGATGTTGCCGCTGCATCCGAGTCTGGGTGACCATCTACCCTATATCTGGTCGTTCGTTAGCGTTCATCCCTGTCCAACGCGAAGGGAGATGGCATGCACGACAATAGCGCTAGTAGTTTCTTCGACGTCGACCCACATGCATGCCGTGATGCGTCGCACACTGTGCTGTCGGCAACAGGGGCGGCCAAGACGTGAGTTCGCCGTTCGGGATATAAGTGAGTAGAATGACTCACGAGCCGAGGATCCTTCCACAGGACAGACCAGGGACAGACATTCCTATAAGGACCCGCCCACATATCCCAGTCCGCGAAGTTGACCTGCTCTCCCAATGCCTGCCATCAAGTCTGGAAAGGTCCTGGTCACTGGTGTGAACGGCTTCATCGCCGGCTGGGTCGCACAGGAGCTACTTGCTCAGGGATTCTCTGTGCGAGGAACTGTCCGTTCGGCGGAGAAGGCCACATCCATTCAGAAGGTTTTTGCAGCCTACGCTGACCGATTCGAGTTCGCGGTTGTCGAAGACATCACTTTGGTAAACGGTTCCGGTTGGCTCATACCCCTGCGACGACGTGCCTCACGTGTCATCATTACAGCCAGGGGCGTTTGACGAGGCGGTCAAGGGTGTCGACGCCATCGCACATCTCGCGTCTCCGGTTCGCGTCACCGCGACGGATCCGGAGGAGCTCATCCGCCCCGCCCTCGACGGAACGACGAGCGTCCTGCGCAGCGCGAGCGCACCCGGGTCATCTGTCAAGCGAATCGTCTATGTCTCCTCTCTCGCTGCCGTCGTCGACTCGCGTCGCCCGAAGCCCGTCGTCTACACTGAAGCGGACTGGAACGAGACGGAGCCTGCGGAAGTGAAGGAGAAGGGCTCCGAGGCGAACCCCGCCGCGATGTACCGGACCAGCAAAACCCTAGCGGAGAAGGCTGCTTGGGATATGTACAGGGAGGGCCGAGAGAAGGGTACCATTGGCTGGGATCTGGTGACGCTTTGTCCGCCGTGGACGTTCGGGCCTGTCCTTGGCGCAACGACTCCCAAGGATCTCAATGTCTCCATCGGGACTTGGTACGCCAACTGCATCAAGGAGAGCCACGATTCTACCTCCTGGAGCATAGGCCCGTGCGTAGACCGCGAACTTGCTTGATGGGACCACGTTTACTGACATGCCTTGTAGGAGCTGGGTCGATGTACGCGACTTTGCCACCGCGACATTCCTTTCTCTTACGAAACCCGAGGCTGGAGGAGAGCGATTCATCATCTCCCGCAGTCCGTTCTATTGGAAACAGTGGAGTACGTCTACTCGTGCTTCGATGACCTGACTGTCGCTGAATAATGACACTTTTACAGTCACTAGCCCCACTCATTTCTAANCGGTACGTCGGAGGCTTCTCGTGCTCAGCCGGGCGGTACGTCGGAGGCTGCTCGTCCTCAGTTGGGCGGTACGTCGGAGGCTGCTCGTGCTCAGCCGGGCGGTACATCGGAGGCTGCTCGTGCTTGGCGGGGCGATTATTCGGGACTCCAGGAGGGTGGTACGTCGACTATTTCGGGGGGGGGCCACCGTGCGTTCAGCCCTTCAAACGATCAGGAGACGACTCGCCCGGAAAGGCCCTATTATTGTCGAGGCCCTGATTCAATGATGATGTGCCCGTCAGAAATCGCCCAGGTACTATCTTCTCCAATTCCGGTCTTTACTCTGCGCATGGCTGACATGGTTGTCAGGATATTGAACACATAGTCTATCGTGCTCTTGAAAGTCACTTCACGCAGGCCCACCGGATCCATTCGTGGAAACGTGCTGCCATCATCATGAACAAGGACAGTGACGCCATGGTCGAGAATTGGATCAGAGATATTGATACACTCCCAACCTTTGTGAGTATCATCACGAGTGCTACGAAGCTGGGAATGTGCTCAACAGATGCTCGGCCCGTAGGCTGGTATCTTCGCTGCTGCTGTGACAGCATTCACCGTCGAAGCATACAAGCTGCTTCTCATGCCAGAGGTGGACCACTCTCCTGAAATCCTCAGGTGGATCTCCCTGCAACTGGGCAGCTTTGCCGTAGGAGCCTCGTCCTTCGTCAACTCGACTTATCCTCCGTACGACATCAAAGCAGTCACTGGAGACCAATTTCGGCCCCCACAGTGGGTGATCATCCTCAACATTCTGTGGTTGCTCAGCCTTGTCCTAGCTCTGACGTCGGGAACGATTGGCATCCTCGTAAGGCAGTACTTACGTCGGTATTCGTATGGTCTATTTGGAGATACTCTAGCGAGCGCTCGAAGGCGGCAATGCCGCCGCAATCGGTTCTCCAAATGCCGTGTCGACACTATCGTCGGAGTCCTACCAACGCTACTCCATTTCGCTTTTGTCTTCTTCCTGACGGGCCTTATTGTGTTCCTCACCTCCATGCATCACATTGTCGCGATTGTCGTGGGTCTTCCGACCGCACTCATCCTCTGCTTCTTGCTGTTATCAGCAACTTCGCTACCTAGGGCATTGCGTTGTCTCAGCACAACCTTGCTACTGGCAAGGCTCGACGTGGACATTCAGCCCTGGCGTCTCCTCCTCCGTCTTGCAACGTCAGTCGCACGTCTCACGTACTTGAATGAGTGGCTCCATCCCTCCGCCTGGATGGATGACGAGCGAAGCCTCAAGGATGAAAGGAAGGCTGCGGCCATTGACATCAGCCTGATGTCCACTGCCTACGAGATCACTACCGATGTAGAAGTCTTCGACATGGCCGAGGGGTTCTTCGTACCCACGGATATCAAGGCTATGTCGATGCAACCTCACCTTGACTCGACGGGGCAATCTCATCCTACGCCTGTCCGTCCGACACCGCTGCTAAGGTCTTCCGTAGTCGATCGCATGTATGTGTCGAGCCCTCCCCACAATCATCCTCTTGATACGTGGAGTACTTCCCCGGGTCATCCTCCTGATGCGTCAAGTATTCCCCAGAATCATCCTCCAGATGCGTCTCATGCCGTTGTTGGCGAGTGTCCAGCTCAGTCTGATGCTGTAGTCCTCCAGCTCTCACTGGTAAAATTCACTTGCTTGGCGTTCAGCCTCACGACGAAACGATGGAAGGACAAGTGGCCTCGCGAGATCTTGTACCGATACTTCAGGCTGGTCAACCGCGTCATTCAGCTTTCGGTCGGCGAGGAGTCTGCTTATTCGCTCCTGTGGAGCATCATCTTTCCTGTCCCGTTGCAAGCCCAACTACGTTGTCTGGTCGATCCCTTACTCCATGCCATTCCACATCGAAACGATCTTGAGTCGGGCAAATCCAAACGATCCTACCGCTTGTTCTTTTTATCCATCGATGCTGATGAGCAGCCATTGCTGATGGAGACGCTACAGTCCTTGGCCATCCTATGCATGCATAAAGATAGTAGAGCCTTGCACGCAAAGCGGGACGTCGCCTGGCTGTGGGACGACCTAGTCTGGGCAGTCGACAATTTTCAAATTCGCGATTTGCCCACATGTCGTATGAGTGAGTGAATTCTTTACCTCTTACCCGGAGTCTGTCCGGGACGTATCATGCGTACTTATTACCAACATCTCAGTCGCTGCATGCGCATACCTACGTTTTCAGGATGGGATGATTGCAGCAGGGGCATACGCTGAAGACGCCAACACTCAACAGTTTTACTTGGCCATTCGATCCATCAACGCTTTGAGGCTTTACCTCCGCTGTCACTGCACTCTTCGATCCGACTCAATCTCGACGACGGAGTCTTCAAGATACTCAGAACAAGCGGAATTAGAAGGGATGATCGCGCGATTCCTCAACCATTTCAATTCATGCAAGAAACTCACACAGTTCCTGACAACCCCACCCATCGATATGAGGGCCGCACTGAAAGATATTCGCGACACTTGCTACAAGTTCTTGAAGGATAGCGAGAGTCTTCTCAACCACTGGCACATCAAGCAGCTGAAAGAGGTACACGACCTTGTCGACGCCGCCGTTCAGGCTGCCTTAGCTCAGGATCGCGCAAATGAACATGCCGTTTGAGGGTCGCACAAGCTATCGTGACTCGTCGATCTCAAGCAGCTCGGGATGCGCCAGGTGAGTAACTCGTCAGCTGGAGAGTTCTGGCCTGATGGTTGATATTCTTGGCCCTGATACCAGCCTCGTCCAGAACATGCGCCGGAGGCAGTGCCCCCCACGCTACGTCCCCTACGCTATCGTTATGATCTTCACCGACCCCATAATCCTCCTGCGTTTGATCTGCTCTCCTATCCGTCAACACGTACCTGGATCCATACTACACGGTCCATCATGCCTCTGAGTTTTGAGTTTTGATTATCTCGCCATCCCTCTTCTCTTCTGTTTCGCATCCCGGTTTCATAATCGCAGCGTTGAACACTTTTGCTGTCGTCACTAGTGACATGAAGGGTTTCGCGAATGTATGTACAGTACGCAATCTCTAGCACCTCATCATGACATACTTATCTGTGCCCCATGTGTGTGTACACTAGTGTGTACTTGTCCTGATGGGTTCAACATAGAACTCTCTAACCACTCGACCTCTATGTACGCGTTTCTTGAAAGCGTCAGCAGCGGCTGAGACGAAACAAGCTATTATTTGGACGACGTCGCCGACTATCTCGAGCTCGGCGAGCCGTCTCAGAGCTGCTGGATGTTGATTGTCTCCACCCCGGTACTCGCCGCGACTCGTCAGTCCCTCCTGTTTAAGTTCCTGTTGCGACAGTTACGCAGCTTGCCGTCTACCGACCCCTCAGACTGCGTCGAAAGTTCTTAGGGCATCGTATTACGCCGTCTCACTCGCCCGACTAATCAGCGTCTTGAGCACACGGATCTGTCACAGGCAAAGATGGCCAGCCGCCTTCGTTAGTGTCATCATACGCTCCGCTTGCGGTCGGGCTCCCAACGCTATCTCACAGACTGTCTTCCACTTGGTGAGAGTTCAGTCGTATGGCAGGCACGCTCATCGCAAGGTGTGCACCATATCTACATCCAGCCAGGACAGATGACACGCCCATCATCAAGGAAGACACAGACGTCGCGGCTCAGAGCCATATTGCTCGCCTTCCCGCAGGCATTGCGTGTGAGCCGAGAGTCTGCATCGAGGTATGCCCTGGAACATGCGCCGGGCTGGCTTCTTGATTTACTGTGCGCGACATGTCCAGCTCGTCCTCTGGGCGAAATGCGCACAGTACCTCTGGAAGCAACGGAAGAGGAGCATCAAGACCCGCCTTCTTCTGTGCTATATCAGCTTATTGCTCACCGTCCAGACGATTACCAGTATTGTCCAGGCACGTACTGTCCAGGATATGTATATCGAGAACCGCAATTACCCCGCGGCGAGGCCCTTGGGTCTACTTCTTGGAGACCCAAAGCCACCCGGTCGATGTCCTCTTCGATGCAACTGTGTTTATCCTCACCTTCCTGTGCGATCTCCTCGTGGTAAGCGGACTGGATATCACACATTCATCCTCGACTAACGGTCGTCCGTAGCTTTGGCGCTGCTGGGTCATCTGGACCGCCTCGGGACGAGCCATTGCCTATATCGTCACCCTCTTTCCTTTTATCGTGCTCGTGGCATCGTTCGGTGAGACACAGCGACCGTTACTCTGAGAAGGCGAGGCTCATCCAAGTGTACATCGCCCGACAGTCATGGGGACGTTCTGGACGCTCGAGTCTACTCACCCCGGCCTTTCGATGTACAGCAAGAAGCCCGTCGCGTTCGGGACAGCATACTATGCACTATCCTTTGGGATCAACGTCATCCTCACAGCCCTCATCGTTGCGCGGCTCCTGGCTTACCGTCGCATGCACCTCCGATTCCTCCCTGCTGAGCACGTACGGCACTACCTCTCGCTCGTGACGCTCTTCGTCGAATCTGCGGCCCTATACTCTGTCTTCGCCATCGCTTTCCTCATTTCATACGCCTTGGACAAGCCCATCAATCAGGTGTGGCTAGCGTTCATGGGACCATCCCAGGTAGGTTCTACAGTTTCTGCGCTGGTTGCGACCCGCTCGCTGAGTCTCTGTGTCTAGCAAATCTCGACGTACCTGATCATTTGTCGGGTCGCGGACGGTACTGCGTGGACGGAGAGGACGATGGATACACCCTCGCTGCCGAGCATGGAGTTCAGTACGGGTCCACAACACAAGCATAGTCGTCTCACGACTTCGAACTTTACCACGGGCTCCTCCACGACCGGCGTCGATGCCGCCATGGATGCCGATTCCGGGCAATTGCGCGGCGAGAAGTGATCTCCTGCTACTTACTGTACCGTCCCGACTTACTGATCGTCTCGCACATATGTACACTTCGCTTGTTGTATAAATAGCATATAAATATGACGAAAGTCTATGAGGTGTAGTAACAATGAGATGATGGGCTCTATGGTGATGCAAGTATCCAAGTCCGTGTGAATGTCCATGACTCTATGTGGGTATCATCCGTCTACAGGAGAATGAGGGCATTGAGGCGTTCCTGCGCCATTTCGAGATCCTTCGGCACAACAACCGACTTCGGGGCATCAATCCCCTCCGGAGGGGTGATGGCCCCGCTGCTCTCCGTGTCCGAGTCCTGGGATGTCGAGCGCGAGCACGAGGGACTCAGCTCAGGTGTGGTGGTGGTGGACTCGACGTAGGAAGTGGTGCTGGCGCGGGCCTGGTAGTGGAGACCGAGCTCCTCGGCCAGAGTATCAAACTCCGTGGCCTTGTTCGACAGCGTGCGCGTCTTGGTCGGAATCGCCTCCTCCATGTCCTCGGTAGGACGGAAGAATGTATCGACGTTCTCGATAGCGCGGCGAAGCTTGGAGAGGGTGATGCGGCGCAGAGGGTTGATGGTGAAGATGCGCTGGAGGATGGTNCTTTTACAGTCACTAGCCCCACTCATTTCTAACGGACATATTTTTTGAGGCTGTGCCCGGGGGCTCGAGGCGAGCTGATGTACTGTTGCCGAGCAGCGACTCAGGCTCGTCCCTCCCCTCCTGTGCCAGGAATACGTCGTATAACATCTGTGTGTTGTTGCAAGACCCATGTCGAGCAGTGTGTTTAAAGTGCCTTCAGAATGACACCAATTATGTGGACGTACGGCCAAGCAGCGTCGATATACGACATAGTCCTGGAGGGGAGGGACGAGCTTTCGCTGCTCGGCAACAGTAGCGCAATCACATCAGCTCGGTTGAAGCCCCCGCGCACAGCCTCAAAAAATATGTCCGTTAGAAATGAGTGGGGCTACTATCGCTCGACGGCTCTTGGGAAAGCCCGAGTCGGGAGATGACGAAAGTTACCCCGAGTTCGAGATCGTGTACAATTCTCAGAAGTCGAAAGATGTGCTAGGCCTGCGATATCGGGACATGGAAGAGACGGCGGCGTTCATGATTGCGGACTTCAAGGCGAAGGGTTGGTGCTGAAGGCCGAGTTCGCTG
The DNA here is from genome assembly GCA_016618145.1 of Sanghuangporus lonicericola. Classification (NCBI taxonomy): domain Eukaryota; kingdom Fungi; phylum Basidiomycota; class Agaricomycetes; order Hymenochaetales; family Hymenochaetaceae; genus Sanghuangporus; species Sanghuangporus lonicericola. Next base: position 9,109 of record WJSG01020715.1, read on the forward strand.
CCGACTGCCATTGTTCCGATGTTGCTGTTCACGGTTGTGATGTGCACTGGTCGTCTTACATATCTCAACAGTCATGATGAATCCCACCCAAGGCATTGGATAACATAGCAGTCGAAATACTTCAAACTCCAAGCCTACCTCCTACCAGTCTCGAAAACTGCTGTCACCTTGCAGTCTGCCAAGTCGCGTTAGGTGGGACCTCGGCCGCCACGTCGTGAGCAGAAGCCTCGCGATGTTAACTACGGATGGCGTCTTCGCTCTGGAAACAGTGATAATAGGTGCTATGTCCGAATGCTATGTCCGAGCAGCGGGTGCCATATACACTAATAAATTCCGGCCACTGCTATACTGAACGTCGAGCTGCAGACTAGCTTGGAAACCGCAATGCCTGCCGTCAAGTCTGGAAAGGTCCTGGTCACTGGGGTGAACGGCTTCATCGCCGGTTGGGTCACTCAGCTCCTGCTCGAACACGGTTTCACTGTCCGAGGCACTGTCCGTTCCGCCGAGAAGGCCATCCCGATACGGAACGTCCTCGCAGCGTATGGCGACCGCCTCGAGATTACAGTTGTCGAAGACATGACGCTGGTGAGTGGTTAGCTTCAAAAATCTGCATCATTGAAGACTCGGACTACATATCAGTGTTGACGCTGTTGTCTCTGCAGCCAGGGGCGTTCGATGAAGCCGTCCTAGGAGTGGACGCAATTGTCCATCTTGCGTCCCCAGTCCATGTCCACGCAGAGGATCCAGATGAAATCATCAGCCCCGCTGTAGACGGGACGACCGACATCCTCCGCGGCGCCAGTCGGTCAGGGTCGTCCGTGAAGCGTATCGTCTACGTGTCCTCTCTTGCTGCGGTGGTCAATTCGCGCCGCGGGAAGCCTGTCGTTTACACTGAAGAGGACTGGAACGATGCCGACCCCGCGGAAGTGAGGGAGAAGGGTGTCGATGCCAACCCTGCCGCGAAGTACCGCGCGAGTAAGGCTCTGGCGGAGAAGGCTGCCTGGAACTTTTACGAAGATGGAAGAGCCCAGGGAGCCATCGCCTGGGACCTGGTAACCCTCTGTCCTCCATGGACGTTCGGACCTGTCTTGGGTGCGGCGTCTCCGGGCGACCTGACGTTCTCGGTGGAGAGGTGGTTTTCCATATGCATCAAAGAGGTGGACGATCCCACCAACTGGAGCGTTACGTGCGTACGCGTCCATTGCTCCTCAAGGCAGAAACAGCACTGACCTAGCCCTGTAGGGACTGGGCCGACGTGCGAGATTTTGCTAGCGGCACGCTTTTAACTTTGACGAAGCCTGAGGCTGGCGGAGAGCGCTTCATCATAGCTCGCAGTCCATTCTATTGGAAGCAATGGGGTAAGTATGCTCGTCTTCTCCTTGGTGCATTCTGTGGCTAAGTGATGCTCTGCAGTCGCAATAACGCGGCGTCTCCTGGGGAAGTCAGGACCGGAGGACGCACACGAGACTTACCAGTTTGATGTGGCTTTCAGCTCCCAGAAGTCGAAGGATGTACTGGGATTGCATTACAGAGACATGGAAGAGACGGCCGCGTTCATGGTAGAGGATTTCAAGGCGAAAGGATGGTGCTAAGGGGGGCTTGTCTCCGTGGAGTGTAGTACATTAATGCGTGTGCCTCTCACTCAATGCCTGATGTAGTTGGGACGGTTGCAGCCTCGAACTACGATTTCAGACAGGCTGCGTGGTGGTTGCTCCAGTGGCGACCATAGTTCACTATCTCGATCCAGTCGGCCATCACGGCGATCAGAGGTCATTAGCGCTCCATACGCGCCGGAAGCTCGGGCCACTGACTCAACCTCTCTAACCACTCGACCTCTATGTACGCGCATTTTGAACGCGTCATCAGCGGCTGAGACGAAACACGCTATTATATGGACGACGACGCCGTCTCGAGCTCGGCGAGCCGTCTCCTGTCGTCTCAGAGCTGCTGAGTGTCGATTGTCTCCAGGGCCCCTCGCCGCGACTCGTCAGTCCCTCCTCCTGTTGCGACAGTTACGCAGCTTGCCGTCTATCAACCCCTCAGGCTGCGGCGACATTCTTCAGGGCATCGTAGTACGCCGTCTCACTCACCCCACTAATCAGCGTCTTGAGCACACGGATCTGTCACAGGCAAAGATGGCCAGCCGCCTTCGTTAGTGTCATCATACGCTCCGCTTGCGGTCAGGTGTGTTCGGGCTCCCAACGCTATCTCACAGACTGTCTTCCACTTGGTGAGAGTTCAGTCGTATGCCAGGCACGCTGATCGCAAGGTGTGCGCCATCTCTACATCCAACCAGGATAGATGACATGCCCATCATCAAGGAAGACACAGACGTCGCGGCTCTGAGCCATATTGCTCGCCCCTCCGTAGGCATTGCGTGTGAGCCAAGAGTCTGCATCGAGGTATGCCCTGGAACATGCGCCTGGCTGGCTTATTGATTTACTGTGCGCGACATGTCCATCGACTGACACAGTAAATCAAGAAGCCAGTTCCACGCATCTTCCAGCGTGATCTTTGGAGATATAAGTCTTAGCCTGGGCATGTGGCTGGGAACACCCCTCGACTCCGGGCTGCTCTATGCACATCTGCTATGTCGACACCCTACTATGGGCCTAACGAGGATGGAAATACCATCAACATCGAGAGGTTCTTTCTAGCTGGAGACTTCGTTTCTGGGGTCGGGTATGGTGCGTGTCGGCCCATGCAAGCTCCTCGACTGCGACTGATGGTGCGTCCTACCCAGGCGTCCAGCTCGTCCTCTGGGCGAAATGCGCACAATACCTCTGGAAGCAACGGAAGAGGAGCATTAAGACCCGCCTTCTTCTGTGCTATATCAGTCTGCTGCTCACCGTCCAGACGATCACCAGCATTGTCCAGGCACGTACTGTCCAGGATATGTATATCGAGAACCGCAATTACCCCGGAGGCCCTTGGGTCTACTTCTTGGAGACCCAAAGCCACCCGGTCGATGTCCTCTTCGATTCAACTGTGTTTATCCTCACTTTCCTGTGCGATCTCCTCGTGGTACGTGGACTGGATACCACACATCCGCAATCCTCCACTGACGGTCGTCCGTAGCTTTGGCGCTGCTGGGTCATCTGGACCGCCTCGGGACGAGCCGTTGCCTATATCGTCACCCTCTTTCCTTTTATCGTGCTCGTGGCATCGTTTGGTGAGACACAGCGACCGTTATTTTGAGAAGGCGAGGCTCACCCAAGTGTACATCGCCCGACAGTCATGGGGACGTTCTGGACGCTCGAGTCTACCCACCCCGGCCTTTCAATGTACAGCAAGAAGCCCCTCGCGTTCGGGACGGCATACTATGCACTATCCTTTGGGATCAACGTCATCCTCACGGCCCTCATCGTTGCGCGGCTCCTGGCCTACCGCCGCATGCACCTCCGATTCCTCCCTGCTGAGCACGTACAGCACTACCTCTCGCTTGTGACGCTCTTCGTCGAATCTGCGGCCCTATACTCTGTCTTCGCCATCGCTTTCCTCATTTCATACGCCCTGAACAAGCCCATCAACCAGGTGTGGCTAGCGTTCATGGGACCATCCCAGGTAGGCTCTACAGTTTCTGCACTGGATGACCCGCTCGCTGAGTCTCTGTGTCTAGCAAATCTCGACGTACCTGATCATTTATCGGGTCGCGGACGGTACTGCGTGGACGGAGAGGACGATGGATACAACCTCGCTGCCGAGCATGGAGTTCAGTACGGGTCCACAACACAAGCATAGTCGTCTCACGACTTCGCACTTTACCACGGGTTCCTCCACGACCGGCGTCGATGCCGCCACGGATGCCGATTCCGGGCAATTGCGTGGCGAGAAGTGATCCCTGCTACTTACTATACCTTCCCGACTTACTGGTCGTCTCGCACATCTCAGGTACACTTCGCTTGTTGTATAAATAGCATATAAATATGACGAAAGTCTATGAGGTGTAGTAACACTGAGATGACGGGCTCTATGGTGATGCAAGTATCCAAGTCCGTGTGAACGTCCATGACTCTATGTGGGTATCATCCGTCTACAGGAGAATGAGGGCGTTGAGGCGTTCCTGCGCCATCTCGAGATCCTTAGGCACAACAACCGACTTCGGGGCATCAAGCCCCTCCGGAGGGGTGATGGCCCCGCTGCTCTCCGTGTCCGAGTCCTGGGATGTCGAGCGCGAGCACGAGGGGCTCAGCTCGGGCGTGGTGGTGGTGGATTCGACGTAGGAAGTGGTGCTGGCGCGGGCCTGGTAGTGGAGACCGAGCTCCTCGGCCAGAGTGTCAAACTCCGTGGCCTTGTTCGACAGCGTGCGCGTCTTGGTCGGAATCACCTCCTCCATGTCCTCGGTGGGACGGAAGAATGTATCGACGTTCTCGATAGCGCGGCGAAGCTTGGAGAGGGTGATGCGGCGCAGAGGGTTGATGGTGAAGATGCGCTGGAGGATGGTGTGCGCCTCCTCGGAGATAGGCATGGTGTCGTAGAGGAAGTCATGGTCTTCGACGTAGAGTGCAAAGCCCTTGTCCTTGAGGACGGCCTTCTGCCAGGGGTTGCGCGAGCTGATCATGTTCACAAAAATCATCCCGAGGGCCCAGATGTCGGCGGAGCGGGTGCAGTATGTGCCCGATCCGGAGTCCACACATTCTGCAAAATTCATGAGCAGGGGTTTATGCGGAGGGAATGTTGTGAGACTTACCAGGTGCCATATAGATGGAGGTGCCGACGCCGTGTTCCTCGACCATACGCTTGGTGGTAGCGAGACCGAAGTCGGCGAGGAAGACCTTCGAACCGTCCGCGGTAGTAAGGACGTTCTCAGGCTTGATGTCGCGGTGAGCGATCTTCGCGTCGTGGCATGCCTCGACGGCGTCGACGAGGGAGAGGAACGCGCTGCGCAGCAGCTCGTCGTCGTTGATGTAGGCCTGCTTGTCGCAGATCTGCGAGAAGAGATCTCCACCGGGGATGTATTCGAGGATGATGTAGAAGTATTTTTCGTCCTCGATGCAGTCGTGGAGGGTGACGACGTTGGGGTGGTCGGAGACAAAGCCGTGCAGAGTGACCTCGCGACGGACGGTCTCGACCTCTGTGGGTGAGCGGCCTTTCTTTTTGATGATTTTGACGGCACAAAAGCGCGAGTCGGACTCGGGCTTCGCGCTATGGTCTATGGCCTTGTAGACGACGCCGTAGGTCCCAGACCCGAGCAGCTTGGTGAGTTCATAGCGCTTGTCAAGGGTGCAGCCGGTGAAGTTGGGGAGGGAGTCAGAGGCGAAGGACATGGTGAAGGAAGCGCGGGGCAAGACCTAGTCAATGCAGAGTGCAAGAGACGGAGAAGTACGTTCACCAGGAACGTTGAGGTAGGAAGGATGGAGAGCTAACAGCGCAGACTGATCCTCCTTATATGCTCGCAGATGCACACCCGACGGTCAGTGGTGCTCCTCGACGAGGTCTACCGCAGCGGATGCCAGTGTCGTTCCGACAATCCGACCATAGGATTTGCGAACTCCGTCTCCGAGCGGTCAGGATCGCAACGCGACGTACCTGNAGTCAGAGGCGAAGGACATGGTGAAGGAAGCGCGGGACAAGAGCTAGTCAATGCAGAGTGCAAGCGACGGAGAAGTACGTTCACCAGGAACGAAGAGGTAAGAAGGATGTGGAGCTAACAGCACAGACTGGTCCTCCTTATATGCATTGCAGACGCACACCCGACGGTCAGTGGTGCTCCTCGACGTGGTCTACCGCAGCGGATGCCAGTGTCGTTCCGACAATCCGACCATAGGATTTGCGAACTCCGTCTCCGAGCGGTCAGGATCGCAACGCGACGTACCTGTCCTACTGCACTTGAGCGGACTGGATCGTGATGCTATGTTCTTCGATGTAGCCTAGCCGGTGTTCCTGGGCCCTAGTAGATTCAGTTCTCGACCGATCGAAGACCGGGTCGCAATGCAGACCACAATGGTTGGATGCCATCGCGATACAGACCGATGGAGCTATAAGCTCGATCCTGACCACGGTAAAGTTCTGAATGTGCCCGCATCGCGGTTGCAACCCAGACTGGTGTNAAATCGTGATGCTATGTTCTTCGACGTAGCCTAGCCGGTGTTCCTGGGCCCTAGTAGATTCAGTTCACGACTGATCGGCGAAGACCGGGTCGCAATGCAGACTACTTACAAGGGTTGTATGCCATCGCGATACAGACCGATGGAGCTATAAGCTCGATCCTGACCACGGTAAAGTTCTGAATGTGCCCGCATCGCGGTTGCAACCCAGACTGGTGTGGGAGCTCGAAGTCGTCACCCGGACGGCTCTGTCATGTAGGTGTCGGGGCATCGCGTAGATTCCGGAGGGGTATAGACTTCGGTGCGTTCTTAACTCCGCAAGAAGTCCTGAGAGCTCGCAAGCGATTGCATGACGCGAAGTATATTCCAAGCGGATCCTAGTCGGCACTTAGTACTGCTTTAGCCACTCAGAACGGTGGTAGGCCTCACCTCTGTGATGCGCCTCGTCGAAGTTCGCGGTCGAATCTAGGTCGAAGTGCGGGACACGTGTGACAGGCACGCGGTCACAGGTGTGTCACATGGGCCGGAGCGTTCGGAACCGCGGATAGACGCGTGTGTGTCTCTCCAAGACCCCGCCAGCTCGCANAAGAGCTCGCAAGCGATTGCATGGGCGCGAAGTGTATTCCAAGCGGATCCTAGTTGGCACTTAGTACTGCTTTAGCCACCCAGAACGCGGTGGTAGCCCTCACCTCTGTGATGCGCCTCGTCGAAGTTCGCGGTCGAAGTTGGGTCGAAGTGGAGGACACTTGTGACAGGCACGCGGTCACAGGTGTGTCACATGGGCCGGAGCGTTCGGAACCGCGGATAGACGCGTGTGTGTCTCTCCAAGACCCCGCCAGCTCGCAGCCACCGCCCAGCCACCGCACGCTTCCCGCCGCCCTCGACGCCCGACGCCGCGGGGACAACGACGAACGTGCTCAGGTCATTGCCGCAGACATTGGATAGTCTTTCGGGATGGTCAGGCAGCAGGCGAAACAGACGGTGAGCAGAGCGCGGCCGCGCGATCAGCTGAATTATCGCTTCAGCCACTTCTGCCACAGCGGACTTCTATCTTCGCTGTGGCTGGCCCCGCCCTCGCCTCCGCCTGTACTTACCACCCCGCCATGTTCGTTTCTAGTCCGACGAGAAGAAAGAAAGCAAGAAGAAGACGTCCTCCGCGCCCTCGAGCAGTGTGAAGAAGAAGCCCGACACAGGATCATGGCCGTGTAAGATGGATGGGTGCAAGAAGGTCTTCGCGCGCGAGGCAGACCTGAAGAGGCACCAGCGGACAACCAAGACGCACTCTGTTCCCGGATTGTACGTTTCATTGGAGTCATGGCGTTACGCTATCTGCGCTCAACTCAAC
>WJSG01020721.1:0-10959 GCA_016618145.1 Sanghuangporus lonicericola
AGAGAACATCCTGCAACGCTGCATGGTCTTGCACCATGATGCTGTCCAGGATCTCAGGTCATGGCTCGATGAGTCTCAGCTCCATTTCTATGTGAAGTGCCGTTGTCGATCTGTCATATGTTCATGGTCGTCTTTGACTGAGATCTCTCCTGGAGAGGTTGAAGTGTGCCAGAGCTGCCATGAGGATCAGAGCACTCAGACCCAGCGGCTGGAGATGTTCTCCAAGCAAGCTCACCCATTGCGTGGTCTTGACCTCTTTGGTGGTACAGGGGCTTTTGGGCTTGCCATGGAACAGACCAGTCCTCTGAAGATTACACATGCAGTCGAGATATCACCCAGTGCTGCAGACACAATGAGGTATGTTCTGATCTATCTTTTATTGATTACAGACAGACAGGAAATTCTGATGCCTAGTACTGCATGCAGGAAAGCCTCTCCTCATACCACTGTATACAACCAGTGCACCAATCTGGTTCTCAAGTACGCTGTCCGGTACTGTGCAGGGCAGCGCGATGCACCTTTGCACGACATAAGGGGCATCCAGGAACTATCTCCTCCACCTTTGCCAGGTCAGATTGACTGCATAGTTGCAGGGTTCCCTTGGTCAGTTGTTTCTTTTCTATGACTACTATGAGACTGCCAACATGCTGATTCGCAACAGTCAGTCATTCTCAAGCTTGAACAGATTCAAACACAGACACACCCGGCGAAACCACCTCATGCTCAACCTACTATCGTGGGTTGACTTCCTCCGTCCCAAGTACTGTTTCCTGGAGAATGTGCGGGGCTTTTTGAGCTACAATCTCCATGCATCAGATGGCGGAAAATATGATAGGGCTGAGGGAGAGATCACTCAGGGTGGTCTGAAGTTCCTTGTCTCTGCTCTCATTGCCATGGGGTATGTCCTTCCCCTGATTACTGCTTGCGTCTTACCAACACCACTGCAGCTATCAGGTCCGTTTTGGTCTGCTGCAAGTCGGCCACTATGGTGCACCTCAAGGAAGAGTGAGGTTTATACTCATTGCCTCACAAGCAACCTACCCCCTCCCCAATCTCCCTCAACCCACCCACCACTCTCTGAATCCCGACTCCCTTCAAATAAAGTTCACGGAGCCGGAGAAGCTTACACTGCAGCCTATTCCGACTCAGGATGGAGGGACCGCACCTTTCAAGCATGTATCAATTCAAGATGCTATCGGGGATCTACTCAATTTCGACTGGTGAGCTCTTCTCTTCTGTCTCCGACTCTCGGCTGCATGTGCGTAGCTCACCAACGGCGATGTCAACCAGGGAGCATCCTAAGGAACCATCTAAGTTCCAGAGATATGGAGTTCTCTCCGTTCGATGTGACCCTTCTCAGTCGCATTGGGGTCCTCATATCAAGAAGAACACAGACATGTACAAGTCAGGCCCACAGACGACATTCCAGGCCAAGTGTCGGGTCAGGGCCCCGAAGGATCCCCAGCACTACACTCGGACATTCAAGCCTGCCGTGGTCGAGAGGTAAGTTAGGCTGCAATTGTCTGAAGGTGATGTGCTCACTGCGCATCGCTCGCCCCACATAGAACACTACATGTCTCGAAACATCCAAACGCAGACTACAGAGGTATACCGGACAGTCAATTCATCCATTCCTACTCGTCCACTTACCTATCTACCGACAGACCTGCCCGCGAGCTTGTGGGACTACCAATTGTCGAGCCCGCTCTCCGCCATCGGACGGAAGGGCTTCCCTCCGGGATTCTACGGCCGGCCCGACAAGAGCAGATGGTTCCACACCATCTCGACCAACTTGCAGCCGACCGCCAGGCAGAGTTACGTTCTTCATGGTGATGTCCGTCGCAGGAACCGCCGCCTCATGCACAGACACGCTGATACCTTCGTCACCGCAGGACGGCCGTATCTTCACGGTCCGGGAGTTTGCGCGCGCGCAGGGCTTCCCCGACTGGTTCGAGTTCGTGGCGCACAACAACAAGGTTGATACGGTGCGCATCTTGAGGTCGACTGCTTGTTCACCCTGTGTACGTGCTGAGTCCTATTCCAGATGCACCGACAGATCGGGAACGCGGTGCCGTGGCAGCTGGGCGAAGCACTGGGACGTGAGTTGCGTGAAGCGATGTTCAGGAGGTGGTTAAAGAATCGAGGAGAGGCGATCATTATATCGGACTCGGATTCGGACGAGTGATGGTGGCAGAAGTGGATGATGTATTGCTACAGACACAGTGCATGGCGCTTACGACGAGAATGGTCCACGACTTGATTGGTACGCGATAAGTCTTGAAGAGGAGAGGACATCATTGAGTGCGTCTTTGGGAGTTCAGTAGTGATGTCGACGCGTTTTAAGCTCGTGGCGTCTGACCCCGGTCAATGAGGGCCATGGTTCCTCGACCTCGAGCGCGGCGATAGGTTGGATGCAAGCCTGGTTGCCCGATGGTTGGCAGGAGACACCCTCGCAACCGAAGTCGGGCATTGCAGGCCTATCCCTGATGTCCAAGGTCGGCAAGGAAGGAGGTTGCGAGAGCGAGAGTATTCTGCGTGGATGTGGATGTTTGGTGGATGACGACACGTCTCGACACTGTGCCCTGCGGCGACATGGCTGGGCAACGAGCGGCGATCGGCGAAACTTGAGATAGAGGATATACGGTAACTAGTATGGCGTAATGGCAGACTCCGTGATATCCCGGTGGAGGAATCGCTCCTGTACTCCAGCTGCAGTATCGAGTAACATGAAGCGAGGAGGGGAAGGGCAGATAGGCATCCAACCGTCAGTCGTCGACGGAGAGTGTATGTTCGGTCCGCTGTTCTTCTTATGGCCCCGTCGTCGCGCACGAAGTTGACGAGAGAAAGACCTGGCCGTGATCGAGAGGATACATAGGACAACACGGGAAGGTCGGCCTGGGGACGCAACAACCGCTCGAGTGCCAGATTGCCCGGAAATGTTGGATGAGCAACGCTCATTCAGATCAAACATCGCGCACTGCGCTATTCGAGCGTCCAACCCCACAGGGACTGGCTAGCGAGAAGATGAGGGAGCTGGCTCATAGCAGGTAGGGGCGCGATAAGCACGCGTGCTGCGTTCATCGGCCTTCTGCTCTGGGGTGGGTACGGACAGGCCTGCCTGCGGGCGGGGCGGCCAAAGCATGGCAGAAATCTTGTCGTGGGGTTCGTAGCGGCTTCGGATTCCGCAGGCGACTTGGATTGGACCTGGACGTTAGGTTGCGGATAGTTTCACCGCATGGCGGGATACCGGGCTGTGGTGTAGAGAAGGTGCGTCAGAACAGTTTCGCCAGTACTTATAAGAACAAGAGAAGTTGTAGGCCAAGAACAACCACAATAAACGTCAGATGTTAATGCACCCCCAGCTTGCGAAGTCAGTCGTGCATGGAAGGATGTGAGAGGCAGTCGTGGTGTTGACTGGAGAGCAGCGCTGGCGCCCATCGCGTTTGCTGACGCGCGCAGAGTTCACTCGGGCGGCAGCGCGGCCTCTCCAAGACCACAACTCGAGCCTCCAGAGTGGTGCAAGGCATGCGGGTCGCGCCGCGTGTCTTCCCTTTAGTCATCTAGCTCGCTGGGCCATGGGCCGTGGTGACCCTCTAGGATGACCAGAGGGCCACCCGCTCGATTGAACCCGGCGCAGCGCACGCTCTGCTTTCCTCGTACGAACTCGACTGGACCTGTGCACAAGCAGGCAAGCTGACGGAGTACCAGGTAAGTTCGCTTTCTTCCGACGCGACTGACGTGCTTCGTTATGACTGCGTACTCGTGCTTGAATGTTCGTCTGGGGAACAAATGACCGTCTTGCCATGCTGGAGTGAGTGGCCCAAGTATGTGTACCCGTCGACACAGTGCGTCGCTGAAGTAAGTGTGTAGACCGTCTGCTGATGGCGGACGCCATATCACCTGAGGGCGTCGGCAATAGGGTGGTGTATTATCTATGGGCTTCCACTCTCGCGAGTCCGAGTCGCGACTCTCACGCGCACGAGCCCCCAGTACTCAGTCCTCGGCGATATGCATCGCCGCGGGTGGCTGCTCTTGAACTGTGCCCACCAGCTCGCTCTCTACCGCAAGCCTTCGATAGGTACGCAGTCGCGAGCATATCTTTCGGAATGTGCCAGTAAGTATGTCTGACGCCAGTTTCAGGTTCGGACCCGAGTGGAAGCCTGCAGACATGTGGTTTCCTTACAGGCCGGTACTATGCACCTTGGTCAGCCTGCTCACGACTGTATCGGCGAGACAACAGCCGCTTGCAGCCCACCAGGTCAACTCGTTCACCCCGTATGACGCGGATCTCTTCACTCCATTTGAGGACTTGCACGCTCTACACGCGTCCGAGTATACAGTCCTGCATCATCCCAGTTTCCCCGCGCATAGCGTGCGCATCAAACAGTCGCATTTCTGCGACGGCGAAGTTCGGTGAGCTTAAATGTGTTCCATCCTTCACGCACACGCCGTTTGATTGATGCTGCGCGTTCAAGAGCATACACGGGATATATCGACATCGAAGCACGCCACCTCTTCTTCTACTTTTTCGAGAGCAGACGCGACCCGGACACGGACGATGTGGTCTTCTGGACGAACGGAGGACCGGGAGGCTCGTCTTCCCTGGGATTATTTATGGAACTGGGTTGGCGTCGCGCTTCTTGACTGCGTTTTCTTCAGCTGACAGGGCTTGACAGGGCCATGCAGAGTGACCGGCCCGAATACGACTGAAAGGTTCGACTACGCTTGGAATGAACACGCCAATGTCTTCTTCGTCGATCAACCGGTCGGTGTTGGCTTTTCGTACGCAGAATACGGCGAGCAAGTGGTGCGTTTCACAATGGCGCTATAGTGACGGTCACCGTGTCTCACATACAATTCCGCAGAGCTCGACGGCGGAAGCAGCAAAGGACATTTCAGCGTTCATAGTCATCTTCTTTGAGCATTTCTCAAAGTTCAAGGGCCGTCCCTTCCACTTTGCTGGCGAATCCTACGGTGTGCGTGTCTCCTCGGTGGTTGTGTGATTAGCTTGGCATGAGCTCATCCTCGACCAGGGTCGTTATTTACCTGTCTTCGCCGCAGCGGTCTACGACAGGAATGTCGAGCTAGTCGAGGCTGAACTGACTCCAATCAATCTCACCTCCGTCATGATCGGTGAGCAGCCTACTGTCTGCAATCCCGCCGACTGCATGTTGACGAGCCGCGCAGGGAATGGCGCAACGGACTTCATTGGAGTCGTACGTTCCTACTACGACGTCATGTGTATGGACTACGGGTTCCCTGCGATCACGAGCATCTCGTACGCAACTTATACCAGCCGGTGCCGCACTTCCTTTTACTCATGGATCGTGACTCAGAGACTGCGTTCGTATGAAGCAGTTGTTGCCCAGATGCGAGAAGCGATTCCAGCAGTCGTGCATCGACGTCCAGGACAGCATCGACTGTGCCGACGCATGGCGGTTCTGCTGGGACTCTTTTGCATGGCAGTACCAATGTAAGTGCTCACGGTCGGTCCTCTACCTCCAGTGCTGACTGCTGCGCCAGATATCAACGCTTATGACCATCGGAAGCCCTGGCAGGTCGCTTGGTCTCATACCCTCTGCTGATCGCTGACGTACGCACGTAGTAAGGGCCACCCGGACGGCCCGTCCTGCTACACTGAGCTCCAGTATGAGCCATCACAAGTCTGCTCGCCGCCTTGAGCTTACTTTGCGCCGTCTGCAGAGACATCGGCCACTACCTCAACGATCCCGAGACGCAGGCCAAGCTCGGCGTCGACCAGGTCCATAACAACTTCACCTGGATGGACCGGGACCTGCAAGCGCGTTTTGCCGCAGATTACTGGTCCTTCCGCGCAGAGCACTACCTCGCGGCGCTGCTCGAGCGCGGGATCCGCGTGCTCATCTACGTCGGCGACACCGATTGGATCTGCAACTGGGTAGGTGTTTCACAGTGTGCTTCATGCGGTTCTACGCAAGCTCATTGTTTGATTGATATCTCCGTGTTAGGTGGGGAACGAGCGTATGACCCTCGAGCTCGAGTGGACGCAGCAGAGGGTGTTCCGTGAGCAGTCGCTACGGGAGTGGTTCGTCGACGGCGAGGTCGCTGGCAAGACGAGGACCGCTGGTCCTCTTACGTTTGCTACTGTCCGCGATGCTGGTCACTTGGTAGGATTGTCGTCTCCATGCAGGTCTTGACATGCGCTCACGTGGTTTTGCGTGGTATAGGTGCCGTATGACCAACCCGTCAGGGCCTTGCAGCTTGCCAACAGGTGGCTAGCAGGTGAAGAACTGTAGGGGTACTTCTTTTGTGCAGGGATGACGGGAGTTGTAGCTGGTGCTGTACTCCAGAACTCCGAGGCTACTGGACATCTTGGAGAACCCGTATCATACAGCGAGTAGCAGCGGTTCCTGTCGTTCGTCAAACAAGCTCCTGATTCCGGCGTTGATCATGAAGACCTCCACCCATGTCGCACCCTTCTCCTTTAACGTGTCCTCGAACTCTGTGTACGAGTCTCTGTCGAGCTGCGCGAGCACGGGTATGTGTGTAGCGTCGATGCCGAGGTCCTCGAAGATCGGCGCGCGGCGTTCAAGTGGAGGGCACAACCAAGCGAGGAAGGTCCTGACGCTCTCTAGCTGCGGTCGTGTTGCGCTTTGCCTTGCAGAAGCCGAGCGACGGATGCTGTTGAGCGCATTGCGGAAGACGAGCGTTTCCATGAACGTGAGTCCGCGCTCCCGGAGGGTGGCGATCGCTTCGTCACAGAAACGCTTTGGCATGAGTGCGAGTGAGTCAAAGTAGGCGTTTTCAGAGAAACCCAACGCGGCGAAAATGTGCGCATGTTGGCTCAAGGACAGGGGAAGGACGGTCAGGTACTGCTCCAAGTCGAACACGGCTGGTGGCGATGGCGATGGCGATGGCGATGGCGATGGCGATGGTGCAGGAGCAGGAGCAGGACGCGGTTCTATATGAGGAGGAGGATCTCTGACGAGACTACCAGGCTTCTCGTCTTGCGGTCGGGGCCGCTTGCGAGGATCCAGGACAGGGTCGTCTGAGCGCCTCTTCTTATCTTGGTTCTGCGAGAATGATTGAACGTCTGATTCTACAGTCACGACGAGGTCTGAAAGATCTATAAGTATGTTTGCGAATGGCAACATTTCTCTGACAGCGACTGACCTGGACTCTCTGAAGGAAGACAGCCAACTACCGTACTCGAGGCGGGGGGATTTCGGTTACGGACATCTCCGTTGGGAGGAGCCTCCGGCAGCACCCGCGACGAGATATGGCGAGCGATCCAGGGAACGTCCAGTTCGTCGTAGGTCGGGAGGTTTAAACAGCCTCGCGTCGCTATGTCCTGGTCCCACGATGACCGGTGCGGGCGGTACTGGCGACGCGGGAACCAACCCAAACTTGAAGCTGGGCCAGAAAACTGCAAGAGTCTTTCTCGCAGCCAAGGGTGATAGCTATGTCGGAACTTCAAGGGAGAGTTGTTCCACTTCTTCGTGCCATAGTTGACCTTCTTGTGCCAAAGGTTCCAGGACGGGCCCTCGGCCTTGATCCATATGTTCTCCTCTCCAACTGCGGTGTTAACCCAGACGTCCCCGATCCTGCCGCAATAGGGGCTGAGTTCAGGTGTATGGTTTGCGAAGACGATTCTCCAAGTATAGGTGCGAGAATCGGCGCGGTACTTCAGGTCTTCAGGAACGACCAGCCCCCGCTCGTCATCTTCAAGAACAAGTACGTGCGACACAACTCTGGAGTTTTGTGTGTCGTAGTATCGGTCTACACAAGCATATGAGTGGATCTGCAAGTGTCATCAAAGGAGCAGTTTTCATACCGTGGGGATCTTGCCCAAGTTAGCACGGCATGTTAAGGATTATAGCGGGCTCCTTGTAGACGTCTCCGGTGCTCTGGTGCTGCTGGGTTTATGTATCACTTCTTTGCGCTCCACCACAAACTGGGCATACGCTTAAAGCCTCGGAGGAGCAGCCTTCTAGGAGTGATGGCTAGAACAGATCCAGCGCGCGTCGCGCGAGCTGACCCATGGCCAGGCGCTCGCGAGTCGGCCAACTACGTACCAAATCCTTCCTTGGCAGTCCTTGCGGTCCTTCACATAGGAATCTTATAGAGCACGAAAGACTATTGCTAGTAACCTGGTCAAAGAGAACGCCTAGACAACGGCACAAATACTGGGCTACGACAGCACTACAGAGGACGACCCTACGAAGAATTCGCACCGACGCTCATCGGCGAGCTTGTACTGCATTTCGGACGATGAAGCAGTCCATCCACGAAAGTCCTTTGCCTCGCAGCGTCGTCTCAACCTCTGCATAACGATGTGCCTCCGTCTTGCCAAGGGTCGACATGTGCGCGCTGGTATACAACCCAAGCTCCCAGAACGTCGGCGCGTGGTGTTTCATCGAGGGCCGCAGACGGTCCAGGAAGACGTCGACCCTGACCACTGGCGCGTCTGCTGTCGAGCGTGCGCGATGCCGCGAAGAGTTCCTGTCGACCGGGAGTTCATCAAGGGCGTCCCGCAGGACGAGAGCTTCGACGAAACTCAGGCCTTGGTCCTGAAGAGCGAAGATCAACTCGTTCAGGACGTGCTGGGGCATGGACGCGATCGATTCGATGTACGCCATGGACGATATGCCCAGAGACTCGAAGAGGGAGGAATGGTGGTCGAGAGGTATGGGCAGGCTGGCAAGGAAGCTCTCGACGGCACCTGCACGATGCATCTTCGCAGGAGACGACCGCCCGGCAAGGGTCAGGACCAATTCGGGCTCGCCGCGGTCGTACTCAGCGACTGGCGGGACGGCACTGCTCGGAGCGACATCCTCTTCACGATCGTTCACGCGCACCAGCAGCTCCCGCGCAGTGTTCTCATCATCCTCGGTCTTCACCCTCTTCAAGGGCCCCTCATCCATGGATTCAGAACGAGGTCTCTTGCCACGCAGGGGAAGTGGGACGCCTTCCTCTTCCTCTCGCTTGATGATCACTGTATGAGAGTCGGCGGTCACAATCGCAGTCGGCGCCGGCTTCGCGAGGAGCGTCGAGGCCGTCTTCTTCGTGGCCCTTGATTGCACCATGTTATCCACGGCAGTAGTGTTCGCGGTGTTCCGCAGAGGCACTGGCCCGATGTGCGACGACAACAGGGTAGTCATCAGACGGGTGCGTTCGAGGCCTCGTGGACCGGAGGGTGGAGCTCTCGCGAGAGGTGCATTCTCCTTTGACGAAGACGTGGTCTTGAAAGACGAATGAGCGGGCATGGTGCGCGCGTTGGATGACGAAGAAGTGGTCGCGCGCTTCGACGATGACGGCGGGGCCGGTACTTTGGCCTCCAGAACGGATGCGGCNCGACGATGACGGCGGGGCCGGTACTTTGGCCTCCAGAACGGATGCGGCCGCAGATGGAGACGTACTCGTCGTGGAAGACGTGGCGTGCGCTACGTCTGGGACCGTGTCGATCGTCGTGGAGGCCATGCGATGGGCCAAGTACCGCGCAATCCACTTGACACTCAAGTCGGGGTGGGGCGGGACCGCGACTTGTAGGCGGAGCCACTCGTCCCAAGACGATCTCGAGCGCAGCCACTCGTTTGAGCAGAACCAACCGAGTTTATGTCCGTCGAACTGCAAGGTGCGCTTGCCCAACCAGGGATGGCTGACGTGACGTGTGGCCTTGGTGCCGGAAGTCCCCCGAGCCAGGGGTACCCAACGTTCCTCCTTGTTCTTGCAGTAGATGTCCTCCGCGCCTGGGGTGGTACAGAGCCATAGATCGCCCGAGGTCCCGTACACTGGCAATGGAAGGGCCCGTGCGGAGAAGAACACGTAGGTGTACGCCCCCCGACAAACACGGCCTCGGAAAGTGCGCCGGGTATGCGTACGTACCGCATTCTCTTCGCCTGGCCCAAGCAGGACCGTGCACGTATGGCTCGACACGGGGAGGCTTTCCTTGACCTCTGCATGAGACGTTGATATCGATCAGCCTTCCACCCGTATACGATTGCACAGCTCCTGCTGACCTTCAGACTCGGATGGACGCTGGGGCGCGGGCATTGCGGGGGCTGACAGCGACAGTACGTAGCGAGCGCTGATCCGGTGGTCTTCGACCCGTCGAGGCTGCACAAAGGTCATACAGTTGCTTGGATTGACCGGGGCAGAAAAACTCACCGGAGATGCTGACGGGCTGTGGATGGGGACTAGCCAGCCGTGCGCGTCCGGCTCCGCAAAATATACAGTCAGGACAGCCTGTATCAAAACATGTCAGCCTTCGCGCCAAACAATCGAAATCAGTACTGTTTGTGCTCATCCTTGACTTCAGGCTGGAATGCAATCAATAGTGCGCAACAGTCTCAGAGGGAGAGGAAAAGAATGTGCCTGTCATGCCTATTACATATTGTCCGTGTGCTGAAGAGATACAAGAATTATAAAACAGTAGCGATACCGTCCCCACAAATGCTGGCCCTGGCAGTAGCAACCCACCAGACCCCTCACTGCGTGTCGTGGTAAGGGTCGGAGTAGCGCGATTGGCCACCCTCCGCGTCGTACAACGCTGCCTTAGGCTCATGGGACTCCGCCTCGTGAATCGTGCGATACGCAGACGGCCGGGAGGACGCGTTCTTGGCGCGACGCGCCATGATAACAGCGATGATGGCGCCGACGATCCCGAGACCGAGAGCACCAGCAAGGGCGAACATGACAATCTCGTAGGTCTTTGCCTGTAGCAAGACATGCGTGAGCACCGCTTCACAGATATCGCAAGGAGGGTACGCACCTTGTTCTTGTAGTAGTCAACCTGGCTGTTAAGATCGTCGTCGTCGGTCTCCGCAAGGTTGCCCGCCGCCTTCACTGCGGCAGTGCCTGAGGCAGTGCTCGACGGGTCGGACGCATACGTGTACGCAGCAGCACTTGATGGGTCCGCACCGTAGGTGTACGCAGCAGTACTTGATGGGTCCGCACCATAGGTGTACGCAGCCGATCCGG
>WJSG01020722.1:0-10308 GCA_016618145.1 Sanghuangporus lonicericola
TGAGCGGGTATGTCGAATGCTCCCTTGCCTGTTGCTCGATTGTCTGGACATCGCACATTAGTACTGGAATCGTAGTCTTGTATCGTCACTTGATATGTTATGTTGCTTGCTGTAATACATTGTATACTATCCGCGTCTCCGCTGTATGCTGCCATGTGCACTAGTCTGTTGCCTCTAGGAGCTGGTGTATATCGGCCAGCACCACGTCCAGCGTAGGAACCAAGGCTACTTCTCGTTGTGGTCGCTGCATGAATTTGCCACGACAATCCCGTATCCGCTCCTTGATGAAGTTTAGCGGCGGCATCAGCTCCCGAGGCGTGCGCGGCCATAACGCTTCGTTCGCCTGATGTGGACGGTCCATGGCGAGAGCCAGCGCATGCCGGACCATACGCCAGAATGTCAACCAGCTGCAGTCCGCCACGGGGAATGAGCGTAGTCCCCAGATATGATAGAGTTACACACGTACTTCCATCCGGCATCTTTCTCGACGACATCTTGACAGATGGCGATCCACTCGTCCTCCCAGCTCCTCTGTGACTCGGAAGGGGCGACGTCCGTCGCCCGGGAGGCGGCGGTCTCGGACAGAAGCTTTTTGACGTCCTCAAGGGCGTGCTCGACTTCCGTGACCTTGGCGCACATCGAATCGTACAGCGATGGGAGGTTGACGGAGTTGCACCAGTTGTGATTGATGGAGATGCAGGCGGTGAGATTCTCCACCTGGTGATACCATCCGCTGGGACTGGTCGCAAATAAGTAATTAGTGCTCGATACACTCTGGGAGGTCAGAAAACGATAGAACAGACACGAATATGGTCTCCCCTGGACCTTGTTCGACCACGATTGGTTTGGCCTGACTAAAGAGAGGGTACGTGGCGGGATCGACGTTGCGCACGTCGTATGCAGTCTCGAGGTGCTCTTCCCCGCCTCTGCGAAAGAGCAAGCGCGTCTGCTCTGGGGGGAAGAGCCACCACCGCTTGCGTCCGCAGATGTTCGTCGACCACGAATACGAGGTGTAGACGTCGCGATGGAGTGGGGTAAATGTTCCCGCTGCGCCGACGTAGACAAAGCGGAAGTCGTCGTCCGTGCAGGCTGAGTAGTAGGCGTTCATCCAATCGTCGCGGAAGATGTCTGGGGTCGTATAGAAAGGGGCGGTGTTGAGCCCATTCTCGCCTGCAGTGACGAGAGCACGAGCGAGATGCCAATCCTTGACATATAGCGACTGTCCCTGCCCGGCCTGCCAGAGAGAGACAACATCGCGGAAGAGCATCTGGTTGCGCTTCTGGTCGCTGAAGTCGCGGGTGGAGCAGTCGGCGACGGTGACTTCGCATGATCCATACGTGGTCTTCATGTAGTCCCAGTTTATGCTGCCGTCTTCACTGGCCCATCGTCTCACTGCGGCCCACGAGGATATGAGCGATGGACCGATGATGACTGGCTTGTTGGGCAAGAGGTAATCTCTGGAGAACTCAGCATAGGACGGCGCCGAGTCTGCACGCGGATACCGTATGTCCATACGACGGTGATTCCTGCAGCAGAGCTAAGATTAGTGAGCATCACTCGAAGCCTGTGAAGAGGTCGAACCACTGGTCACCAGAACTCGGGTTCAGAGTTGGTGCGTCTGTCAGAGAGAGTAGCGCCCAGTGTCCATCCATAACCACCCACAATATTCCGGTCCCACATCTCACATTTGACAGATCCCACATCCACGTCGCACCTCGCACATCCTCACTCACCGATCCCCATCCCTTGGCTCTGCTATGGATGTGAGTACGAACTCGAAGGACCAGGTCTAAACAAGTCGTCATTCCGCATGCGACTGAAGAACGCTATCTGAGTGCTGCAAGAATACTGCCCGTACTGGCACATCATCTTCTCCTCCCTACGTTTCCCTGATACTATGGTACTAGTCACTGCATACCGCTCTGCATATCTGTGATGCATGGACATCGCGGGAGTGATGAATGCCACCGTCTCTGCGGTTGTTCAATCGACTCGGACGCCGCTATGCTACACTCACTATGGCATCCATTGACGCCTCGATAAACAGGACATTGCGGTTGTCAGCAGAAACTCGAACTGATGGGAGGCGTTGAGTCGATGAAGGCGACGGCTTCGGAAACCAACAGAGACAAACAAGTGGCCGGTCCGACGCGTCGCGTGACGTCATGAGCGTGTCTTCCAAGCGTGGCCGCAGCGCGTTACAGTACGCATACTCTTGCCGCCTTTACCAGTAACTGCAGTCACTGTCCATCCCATACAGATCAACCGCTCTCAAGCTTCACATTATTCATCATGCCACACGCCGGTGACTACGAGCTGGAGGATCTCTCGAAGCGTAATGTGTTATCTGAGGACCAAGGCGAGAAGGAACCGCAACCGTCGACGAATGGTCAAACAGACGACGGTGTGGTCACGACGTGGGCGTGGGCTTCTGCCGGGCTGTAAGTCAGACCTCTCCACACGTCTATAGCCCTGCAACATAACTCATGGCCGGTGTGCTAGGCTGTCTCTCGTCGCACTCCCCTTGATCTTCGCGCCCAGACTGGTCCTGTTCCTCGCAGGTACTGAGAGGTCCACTCCTACTCCGGTGGAGTCCTTCCTCGCTTGGATCGCCGGCATTCTTCTGAGCGCCATTGCAGTCGCTTTGGTGATGAATGTATGTCCTCGTCTTATACCTCCCATTGACCTTGCATTCTCAAAGGGAGTCTCCAGGTGCCATCTAGCCCCGAAGATCTGACAGTGGTTGCGAGGAAGGGTGCACCGGGACACCCCCTACTTGAGCCGCTGTCTGCTGCATGTCTCCTCATCTCGTTCATCTCCTACAATACCACCTCCGTCGGCTCGCTTGGCCTACTGCTATGTCTAGGGACGGGAGCTATCGGTGGATGGGGATTTTGGGCTGTGAGTGTGCTCCTATCTCGCGGTGGTATCCGACTAACCATTGAGATTCCCGTGTCCATTCTCCCAGATATTGTTTGCTGGTTCCTCACACATCTCACGAAAGACAGGAGCGGATAAGCGGACGTCGCGGTTCCTCTTCGGCAACAGGGCAGCCGCATCCTCGCAGAAGAAACAGTGGAAGAAGGAGCAGGCTGTGCGGTCGAAGGGTCTCTGAGTCTGTAGCGTATATCCTTGTGTACTATACTATGGGATCATGAAGTTATCACGACTGTACTCGTACTACTTACTCAGTACTGTACCATTTCGAACAGTTCGACAGGGCCTGTGACCTGTGACAGGCCCTGACTAATTCGACGATTCGACAGACCTATCGTAGTTGTGATCTATGTAAGACAATCGAGGGTGAGAGTACGAGAGTACATGACGCTGTGTTGATATACGGTAGTTGTAGCAGCTGAACGATGTGTAGCGAAAGATGTACTAGATACTGTGCGCATTCGTCGTAAGAGCGTGAGTCATAACGAGAGCAGCCTGCCTCCTCGGGAATCTACCCCGCCCCCTAACCCCCCCCCCCCACTTCAAATAATCCGTGAAACCAAGCGAGCAGTAGCAGTAGCATAACGATAAGCAGGAAAACGCGTACGCAGAGCAAGGATGATACACTCATGAGACGGCGGCGATCATCGCCTGCGTCTTCACATGCGCCTCCGCAAGGGCCTTCTCTCCGGCATCGAGTTTGTGTTTGACTTAGACCACGTCTCGCCACGGCCCGTGCGCAACCAGCAGAGGCTGCGTCTCAAGCTCTTGGCCTCCACATCCCCTGATTCAGCGCATCTCTACTCATTGCTCGCCGACGTATCAAGGGACGACACTGTCGATGTTCGGTACTCACTCAGGCGCCGTAGCGCTGCTGTTAGAGGTGGACGCGGGGTCGGAGCGGAGTTACAGGCATGTCGACGAAGCCAACACGGCCATGCAGATGGGCGGTGCGGACATGCCACTGTGCAGCTAGGTGGGCTCTTCTCTCGTCCCCATGTTCCCGCAGACCCCTCTACGGTGTCCCAACCTGAAGTCAATGCAGGTTTCCTCCGATTTCTTCACGACTGAGCACCCGAAGGCGAATAAACTGGAGTACCTCGAATACCGGCAAACGGGTGACAGCGTGCAGCGTGACCGGCAGAGCCAGTTGCAGGAGCTACTCGAGGACAGGACCTACGCTCGATGAGTAATCCCACGGCTCCTAAGTATGTCGCCTCTATCTCGACTGGGGAGCTGCTTGCCCGTGTCTCCACTTTTCTGAACGGCTGTTCTCGCAGTTTCTAGTTCTTTGTAGCGACATGCGATGTCTGATGGCGTACCCTCGCACATAGACATCTCATCGGACGCAACCGCTGTCCCGCATACAATTCCGAGGACAGCCAAACCCCGGATCTCGGCACCCATGGCCTTTCGTCATCGCACAGCAGATGGCAGTCGACCTCCCGTCGGACTGCACGAGGTCGAATGAGCCGCTGTGCTCCGCGGGGTCTGGGCAGCCCGGAACTCACGCGCGTAGTCGCAATGTTCCCGGCAACTCTCGGCCAGTGGTCTCCCAGGGGATGAGGTGTCCTCGATAATGGTGGCGGCGGAACGTGGTACACGTCGGGCTCCGTTACAGCTGGTGAATGCTCGAGTGGTCGACGGGAACTCTAGAGAGGAAGCCTGGAGTCCATGATTCGCAGACACTCCGAAAGTACGTCCCTGGTATGTACGTTTCAATCTCATGTATGTGTCTCATCGTCAGTACAGCGCAGTTCATCTCCTCTCGTGTTAACCGGTATAGCCACACAACTCTCTTCACGGTGCTTCCGCGAGGGGTCTCGGAAGACTTCGGCAACGAGCGCAAGCCCTCGGATAGGCCCGCGGCTTGGAACCTGCCCTCAATCCGTTCCACCAGCAGCCTTCACATCGGACACCATCCTCATTGTCGGGTGACCGTAAAGGTGCGTCTCCGTCCGAGACAATTCGCCTTGCACTGGCGTCGCTGAGGGTTCAATGGCTCTGGCGGGTGAGCAGTTCTGGGCGAGGTGTACTCGTACATTAGGTGGGGTCAGTCGGAACAGTGAGTAGATGTTGGGATGGGCGTGCCGCCACTAGCAGTCGAGTCGCGACACAGGAAAGATGGCCGAGAGCCGCGGGCGGAGGGATTGGAGGTGCTGAGGATCACGCGCGAGTGGCCTCGTCGCACAAGTGACCGGCCGCTTCAGCCAGCAGGACGCAGGACGTGGGAGTCGGGACTGACAGGCAACGATATCGAACCATTGTACAAGCACGTAAGTGCTCCATAATGAGACAGATGCGGTGTGGAGATTACGAGACGACATTCAGACTACGGTGAGGGAGAGCGTTGGAGGTGCGGAGATCCACAGACGTTGCTATGTATAATATGCGATGCATTAAGGGTCGTCGAGCTGCGCGCATACATACGGGTACCCAAGAAAGGGATGAAGACAGTGAGACACAGTTTGCATGATTTCTACGTTCTAGTGATGCGCGGCAGGTAACTGGGCTGCAAGAAAGGAGCCGGATACTACGACTACACCGAAGACGACGTCGACGATGCTGCAGCAGCGAAAGAGCTCGATACTGCAATGGCAGAGGACGACGATGACTCCCCCGCCTGAGTCTCCGAGACCTCTGCCCCGCCGTCGTCCTCTCCATCCGGGAGCAAGTCAACATCCCACTCCATATCATCGTCGGACCGCGCCAGACGATCGGGATCGATGAAAGCACCGAGCGACGAGATGATGCTGGGCGTGTCGTCCCAGGGGTTCCTCGAGGTACGCTGCGGGTCGTCGATGCGGACGACCGCTTGGTTGGCTTCTTGCAGGTCGAGGAGGAAGCGCGAGATTAGGATGGCTGTGAGACTGTGGAACGAGAGTGGCAGTCAGTAGAAGAGTAGTCGCAGTATCTTATGTTTATGGTGTGAGGTGCGATGCTTACGGGGCTGTGAATGAGGTGACGTCGCTGGTGCCATTGTTGTCCGTGGATGCCAGCTGGTACACACAGTCAGAACGAGTCAGTGTAGTACATAAGGTGGGCCGCGAGCGTACCGCGGTGAGAGAAAAGATGAGATGGAGGATGTTAAGGACAAAGAGAACTCTGGGGATGCGTGCTTAGTCTCTGAGCTACCTGTCGGCTTCAACAATGCAGCACATACACGAAATATATAGTTCCTGTTCCCCGAGCCAGTTCAGCTTTCATCCGCGACAAGACTCTCAATCACATTGCTGAAGAGAAACATACCATCGCGGAAGAGAATATCCTGCAGAGACGGCCTCTTGGATCGTCGGAGATCGACCCTCAGGGCATCCCTACTGCTGAGTCGTGTCCAGGTAATATAGATGAGTATCATGTCGGCGACAATCAGCGGTACTCGAGAAATGACTATCTCTGTATGCGTGGATGAGCATGCATCTCTGCATATGATCACAAACCAGCCTACGTCTTGGACGAAGTCAGTACGAGCAGACATGCAACGTGAAGTCGAGGGGCGAACCTGAAATTGACCGCCTCAGTCGTGTAGTCCGTCTCAACGCATCCAAATGGCGGGTAAACCACTCCAGAGACGTCATAGGCATAGCGAACCTGGGTTGAAAGCAGTCAGCGTGCATCCACATAATGCGAGGGACACAATGACACTTACCAGATTGGAACCCACGGGAGCAAGAGACAAAGCGAGCACGATTATGCCGAGAGGTATGTTCCTGCTCAGCACGTATGCACGGAGAGCGGAGAAGACTGGGGACAAGAGGTCAGATGCTGCATTTGTGGAAACAGAATCATGACGTACCGGCCCAAGGAACGAACTGCATTATCTCAAGGGCCTCGAGGGCAATCTGGTATATGGAACAGCTGCAAATGTCGATAGTCAAGCCACGCTGCTCTGAGCGTTGACTACAAGTGACCTACCCACCTCTGATTCTGGTCAGATACTGTTATGACACGGACGGAGAGGGCTTACCTGTTCTGTAGAGAATGGTGCGAAGCGGGCCAACAGCATAACGTAGTACGTCACTGAAATCCACTTGTTCAAGAAGAACAAGAGCGCCGCCCCAGCCCGCTTGGAGGTCCAGAAGCAGACAACTTCTTGAGCGAAGGTGACGATGACGTCGTAAATAAAGAGAGCTATGGCGAGACGAAGTGAGAGATCGACCGGCGACGAGGACAAACGAAATAGAGTGTTCATACCCGCGGCTGCCACGTTGCAGTACTCTCCGATGTAGCTGAAGTTCAGCAGTGTCAGAACGGGTGTTATATCATGCGCAGCCGAGAGATTGGATACATACAGGGTGTTGAATAGGGCCACCGTGGCGGCGGCAGCATCTGCGTCAGAGGACATGCTGGAGCGAGGGAACGGGTGTCGCCTTCAGGTTGTCCGGGACGGGGGATGGCTTCGATCGCATGGCTGGGCTTTATACTCGAGCATGGACATGCGGTAAATATTCCGAGCGCTGTCTCCGAGTCCTCGATGCGCACTGAGCTCCTCACATCTAATCTGATCCTGTCAACTGGGAGAGAAGAGTTGTGCGAGCGTGAGGCTGCACGACATGCAGACGCAACGAGTTCTTGCTTCAGTGTGGATCCCCCTGGACATCCAACCAGTCGGCAGCTGCGTTCGCTCAGGCACTGGCGGCCGAGGGTTCGACAAGACTGGTAGCAGAGCCTGGTCAACTCGGAAGATGATATGTCTGTCAGTCATGACAGATGCTCAATAGGCAAACATACAGCAAGTCCTGATCACATCGCGCATGTGTGGGATTCACTGGCAACGAAAGGGAAGGACCTGAGGACAAGGTTAGCTTCTCGACGGACATATACTTAGTTAGAACCTGATATCCGCGCATCCTGAAGCACCTCCAATAGAAATACCGGTGAAGCCGTCCGGCATGACGTAGCAAATTGCCCCGTCGTTGGCATCTCTCTGAGTGGGGCTGACCGTGAAATCGGTGAGCACCTTCGTCGAAGTTACGTCGTCGCAGATGGGGCCTCGTATCACTCCTGGCCGATTTTACAGACTGCTGGGGTCAAGTATAGCGCGGTGATCGCCTGCTGCTGTGTAAAGCTTCCTGGCAGACATGATAAGACAATGTTCCGTACACGATAGGGAAGAATAGCACAATTGAAAGGGGATTGCTCACCATCAGATTCAGAATCACAGCGGCCGGCATGCACTTCTCCGTNCATCAGATTCAGAATCACAGCGGCCGGCATGCACTTCTCCGTACGTGCTTGTTCGTGGTACATGCATCGGCCAGAAGCTGAGGGATTGACTGCCTTACGACAACTCAGGAGATGAAAAGGCGGCTCATACGTTTCATAAGCTGAGGACGTGAGCGATGGGTGGGGGACTCGGAAGGAGCTGCTGACCGGGCCCACGTGGCTGAGCGCTGTGAGCGTCAAGCTTTCCTGCTTCTCTCAGTCACAGTACTAAGTACTGTGCCATTACACCGGGCGCTAATTCCGGGCCGGGGAGGCATTGCGTCAGTGGCAGTCATCATCGAGTTCCCAACCGTCGTTGGCGACCGCGCGCTCCTGGCAGTCGTTCCTCGCCTCTCACCATCATGCCAGAGAACGGCGAGACAGCTCCTCTCCTCGGCGAGGGCATCCCCAACCTCGCCCGCACAGGAAACCTCGAGCGCGAGACCCCTGCCGACCGCCGCCGCCGCCTCGCTACTATCCGCGCGGTTGTTTACACCGTGCTCACTGTCGTGTTCGTCGTCGCACTGGCAAGCGTGCTGTTCCTCTGGGACAAGATTACGGGAGTGGTGGGACATCTGCCGAAGGACCCAGAAAAGGCTGCACTCTATATCCTGAACAATGCGCCCGTAATCGTGAGCATGCTCCACTTACTCTGAACATAAGTCGTGTGTTGAGCCGAGCCTTCAGGATGGTCACATTGGTTAGTAGCGACATGGCTTTTGAGGGTCATAGTCTTATTGCATGTGCCCAGATCTCCCCATCCTGGTCCGCTCAGCATTCGCCAACAACATCTCCGCTGTCGACTTGGAGAAGCCATTCGCGGGTCATGTCGATATCCCTCGTCTCAGGAAGGGCAAGGTTGGCGGCTTCTTCTGGTCTGTCTATACCGATTGCCCGGACGCTGGCT
Organism: Sanghuangporus lonicericola; assembly: GCA_016618145.1. Lineage (NCBI taxonomy): Eukaryota > Fungi > Basidiomycota > Agaricomycetes > Hymenochaetales > Hymenochaetaceae > Sanghuangporus > Sanghuangporus lonicericola. The sequence continues at coordinate 9,050 of WJSG01020722.1, forward strand.
CGGAGGGAGAGGATTTCCTCAATGCAACTTGGAGCGTTCGGTACGTTCGTGCTTTTGCATTGACTGCGTGCGTTCTGACGCGCACCATTGGCCAGTGACACCTTGGAACAGATTGACATTGCGAGATTACTCGTGCAGAAGTACTCCGATGTGAGTTTACACCGTATGTTGGAGGATTCGGCCAGAGCTGAGTCGCGCATGACCAGACATTCGCCTGGACTTTGAAGTCTAGTGATATCAAGGCGGCCATTGGTAGGGGCCAGATTGCCTCCCTGCTCGGAGTTGAAGGGTGAGTCCGCTCCGTTCAGATTCACAACACGACGTGGCCAACGCTCTATGTACTAGGGGTCACCAGCTTGGAAACTCTATCCAGGTCTTGCGGACGTACTATGACCTCGGCGTGCGCTACGTTACGCTCACACACGCCTGCCACAACGCGTTTGCTGACTCGTGCGGCATCTTTGAAGACCCTAAGCCATACCACGGAGGGCTCAGCAAGCTCGGATATGCGCTCATTGACGAGATGAACCGCATCGGCATGCTTGTCGACCTCAGCCACACGTCCGACGACACCGCGAAGCAGGCCATCAAGTACTCGAAGGCCCCGGTCATCTGGAGTCACTCGTCCGCCCGCGCTGTACATGACGTACCTCGGAACGTGCCGGACGACATCCTCAAGTTAATCGGCTTCGGAAAGGGTCAGACCGACGCGGTGGTCATGGTGAGGCTGCTGCCGTCCAACTGGGATGACCCGAGGACTCATCGGCTCGCATCTTAGGTCAACTTTGCGCCCTTCTTCGTGGCTGAGCCCGGTAAAGCGGATGTCAAAGCCGTAGCAGACCACGTTGATCACATCGCAAAAGTCGCCGGAAAGAGGCAGTACGTTCCAACTCTGACCTTGCGACGGCGTGTGGTGTCTGATAGCGTTCTGCAGCGTCGGCCTTGGCAGCGACTTCGATGGCATCGGCGACGTCCCCGTCGGTCTTGAGGACGTGTCGAAGTATCCCGCATTGGTAAGTGTTATACATGCTTCGGTGAAGACGCGTCAGGGGCTCACGGACATCTGTCGGGCAGGTTGCCGAATTGTACAGGCGAGGATGGAACGCGTTCGATCTCGCGGGACTCACCGGCGGGAATCTGCTGCGGGTCATGGAAGGTGCGGAGCGTGTCGCTGCGCAGATGCAGAAGGCGGGGATTCCTCCGGCAGCAACGAAGTATGACAAGAGAACCGACCTTTGAGTTTGGGGTCGTCGCCATGT
>WJSG01020723.1:0-13804 GCA_016618145.1 Sanghuangporus lonicericola
CCACCACTCTTCCCCACATGTCTACCACACATTCTCGTTTTATCCCATCTGGATGAAGAGAGTGCACCTCTAGTTTGTCTGTCTTCGCAACGACGAGATACTCCGCGTCCGGGGTAAGGCGGCATTTGAGCGAGCGCGACACAGACGAGGAAGGATGGAATGTGCCGACAACCCTCATTGTGGACCAACACCAGCCAAATGGCGACAGTGAGCGCGACTCGGAAGACCAGCGACAGGGACAGGGAGTAAGTGGTATGTTCACACCGAGCTGAGAGCTTACGCAGATGTCGCGGATGCACACAACGTCACTCGATGCCGATCGGGCTCTCATTACGCACACCGGACCAGACGGCCCGCCGTCAGTAGGTTGGCGCCGGTTGGACGAGCTCGCCGCGGACGTCAGAATCTCAATGTCATGAAAGCATATTAGACTACGGACTACAGTACTGATACTACAGTCGATACAGTATGAAGTACATTAGTACATACAAGTAAATACGAAGCGTGTTACCGTCCACAACTACTCGTCAAGGAGTCCGGGGGCTGTCGCCAGGTTTACTCAACGTCGTAAACTCGAACCACTCCTCGCCCTCGACGGGGGCGCTCCGGCGTACGTGCCTAGAAGTCCAGCGGTTCGCCCTCTGCGGCTGGACCTCCTCTCCACAATCGTCGTAAGTGACTGAGTGCTCCTGGACGGAAATGTTGACCGGCGAAACCGCCATGCTTGGCCGCTGCCAGGGATATCCGAAGGCTATCGGTGTCCGTGTTCCAGCTTGCGACACAGTGGAGGAGGTCAACTCATCAGTATCGTACCCAAGTGGGTTTGGTCCCCGGTGTGCCTCTTTCTTGAGGTGGAGCGTGATGCGAGACATCATAGCGACGGTCATCCTGGAGGTCATGATGTCAGTGGTCTTGCGTATGTCAAGGTATCATCGTCTACTGACAAGTACTCCGTCCTATGGTACTCGGTCGTCAGCAATTCTGATTACGCCGCGGGATCGCACTTACTGCGCCATAACATTCTTCAGCCCAGCAGGCGCCAGGACAATCATGAGTGTAAGAACGAGGGTGATGCAGAAAATTATGCTGCGCCGTGTCGAATGAGTCGTGGCCGACGTCGGAGACGACCTCCACGCACCTATAGTAGAAGACGCCTTCCTTCAGCAGTAAACGCATTGTACGCGCCACGTTCGGATACCGGACAAGCGCATAGGTACGCCGAACGGTGAGCACCAAGACGATGGTGTCATACAGGAGCGGGAGCCACGCGGAGGCAGCTGCGAAAGCCGTGTTGCTGGGGAATGATATGTGTCAGCAGCAATGAAGAGGAGTCGAACTGCACAGATGCACACATCCTGCTAGTGTCGAATACCATCGTGCACGCTTTTTCTACACATCAGTGTAAGGTCAATGAACATATGCGACATACGCATACACATACCGTGAATGCCGGGAGTGTGTCGGACGGCTATATGAAAGAAGGGTGAATGGACCATCATGGCTATGATATCAAGAGACTGACCGACGCCGTAGGTGAGAAGCCACGCATTCGTACCGAGCTCGAGGGCAAAGACAGCCGCGACGAACGCGACGACGGCCCTCTGCTGGTTGTACATGGCATAGACGCGAAGTAGCATCATCAAGGCCGCCGTGTTGATCCCGATGACCGTCATGCTACCCTCGTACCGCACGAAACGCTCACACCTGATCGAGAGACCAGTCAGTCCTAGTAACCTTGGTGTACCGCAATAGATCGCAATGCTGTGGGGAGACGCACGTCTATATCGCGTCGGGACCGACGGTACCATGGCAACCAAACACGAGTAAGTGGCTCTGAATGTCGACATTGACGCAAGAGATCACGCCGCACCGATTCCGAAAACAGATTCGAGAAGTAGGCTGCGCGACAGGAGACGATATGTCAGTGTCTTCGACACCGGTTGAGGAGTGGACGTCGGGCTCACCGAAGAGATTGACGATGAATCCTAGCGGGGTCAAGTACCGGTTCTGATGAGAGACGTGTGAGTCAAGCCGTTCGGAAGCCTGCGTGTTACAAGGAGAGCATACAAGGAGAAATAGCCAGATCACTGGAAGTCGTGCGTGTCAGTGAAGTCCCGGGTACTGGACAGGTGATTGGGACGTACGGGGACCCTTCCTTTTCCTCCAGATATACTTGACCTCATCATTGAGGGTAAGCAAGTGGTCCCAAACCAGGATCGTGAAGCTAGCGACGCCGACGTACTGTACCGAGTCAGCATCCCGCAATTCTTTACCGACTATTGCGTCGAGGACTACTCACGAAGGTTATCAACCTGCGCGCCCACGACTCATCAGCTCTGGCTGTGGAATATGAAGGCATTGGGACCACTCACAGTTGCTTCTGCTCGTTGGCCGCTGCAACCGGGTCGACCGAACCCATGTTGCTCCATGCAGTGGTCAGCGCCAAATTGAGCTGCGAAGCGAGAAAGGAATGACGAGGAGAAGGAAAATGGGAAGACGAGAACAGAGAGAAGCTACGCATGTGGGGCCCCGCATCCGCCCATATATGATAATTTTCACCCCTTTTCACCTCCACATCGACAGCGCTTAAAACGGACCACAGCGACGCCAGGTTCCACACTCCGAAAAAGCCCGGAGTAGCCATGCTGCAAATGAACTAGTGCAACTGCGCGACGGAGCCACGTTAACGCGGGTCTGGCAGGCGAGCTGGTCCCATGATGGGGTGGCAGGAGGGGTTAGCCTGGGCGCTACGCGCAGCGATCAGACGGCAGTAACTATGTAAGTTGAAGATCTGTTTGAATTTGGTCAGCGATCTGTCGGTACGTGCTGATAGTAAGCAAGTGAACCAGAACTCACGAAAGAACCTGAAGAATGTGTGGTAAGTTACATTACAATTGTGGCCGAGCGTGACCGGTTGACCGGTTGACCGCTCGCATAGCGGTACCTGCTTGCCACACTTCTAGGTAAGGGGCTGGTCAAGTATGACATTCCCAGTGTTCCCAAGCACAATGCGAAACTGAAAAATGCGCTGCATCACGTACGATCTGGGGTGGTGGCGCTCGTTTAGACCGCACCACAAGCGACGCCTCAGTACTATGCAGCGATGTGGTGGGGAAGAGGGCGGCGACACCGTGAGGAGTGGGATGACCGCAGATGAGGTGCATGGCAGTCAGCGGTCCGAACATGACATATCAGAGGCGAGCAGTTTACGCACGCGATATAGCTTGTCGGCGAAAGCAAAATTCAGGAGAGGCCTGACGTCGGAAACGACCTTGACTTCTCAGAGAAATCCTTTGTGTGATATCGGTCCTTGAGCTGCTTTGCGCCATTGCTGCGCGGCAAAGGACCTTCCCCACGCGCTGAGTCTGTGAAACCTACATTCGCTGCACCAATCATACCCCACTCCGATACTTGACTGCTGCTGACCACCCGCAGTCTTGACAGTCATCAGACGTGACTGAGCTGCTCAGAATAAGTGGCGTGCAAGGATGTGTACCTAACCAGTACAATGATGACAGTAGCATGACAAGACGTACCGGAAGCGACCCGATGGTCGCGGTAGGGCGGCATTACTTACTATCATGAAAGAGGCGCAACATCATACCGCACAAGATACTAACTGTGACAAGACCCCTCGTCAGTAATGCGTCATGAAAGCGTTAGCCAATGACTCACTACACGTATGGTACAAATCGACTCAGATGACATGGGTCATCTTTGTGCTCGGATGGGGAGTAGACCGCAAGATACAGTAGCACGTCATGGCAGCGCCTCTACTGGGACAACTTCCATCGTCCCGTCTTCATGCGTCAGCACTCGGGTCTGGGGTGCTCCGCCATCGTGTTCGTCGGGAGAACCATCCTTGTCGGGCTTCTTGACGAACTGGTCGAGCATAGTGCTCTGTCCCGTCAGCTTTCCTCTCTCGCTGCCATCTCTCGTCCTAGCCTTCGACCGCCCGGGTGCGACTGGTTCGGGCTCCAGGTAAGGTAATAGTTCTGGCGCAAAAATGGGAGTATCAGAAGACATGAGTAGAACACGTACATACCTTCCAGGAAAGCAAACTCGTCCGCTCGTCGTACTGAGGCAACTGAGCAGCGACGCATTGTCAAGAGAATCTGCGGGTGAGCGCATTCGAAACACTCACCAAGGTCCTTTGCCTGCACAGTAGATCTTCTCTCCCTCTCTGCAACTTGTTGAGCAGTCTCCGCTATTCGTTGAATGAACTCCTCTGTGGCACGAGAAATAAGGAACGCGGCTTCTCGTTGCACCATGACAAGATCCTGCCTGGCGTGAGCAACGGCGCACCGACATCATTCAAAGACGTACAAGCAACACACCTTGTCTGCTTTCATAATCTTCTGCACTCTCGCATGAGGCAAGAGAGACTTCCCCGCTTCTCGTGTAAGGGTTTCCGGAGCCTTGGGTTTCTTGGTCTTCACCTTTGCCGGGGCTGCATCTTCATCGAGGCGCGCCACATGTTCAGGCTCATCCGTGACTATTGCCTCCGGTACAACGTTGTCAAAATCTGGTGAAGCCGGGCGGGACATGGTAAGATGCGAAGTGGATGGTGGCGGTACGAGAGCAAGGACGCGTCGGACACGTCACGTCACACAAACTGACGCGACTGGTCACGCACAAGGGCGTGACTTGCCGGCCAGCCAGGGCCCAGCGTGGGTCTTGTCTCGCTCTCCCTCAGCTCTCGGTCGATGACCAGGCAGCTCAATCGATATGCATGCGAGTTCCTGTTTGATCTCCGAACTGACCAACACCAGGCTGCTGACTGTCTAGGTCGTACAGCTTCCAGCTTGGAGGATGGAACGTGAACCCTCCTCGTCCGACGAAATTGAGTGATCCGAGTCGCCTTGCGTTCACAAAGCTACGTCCTCTCCTTCGTCCACAGACTCATACTTCTCAAGCGCGCTCATGAATCTCCCCCATCGTCCTCCATCCCAGCTCGTTATGTCCTTCCACTCCTGACTGTCCTCTCCACAACATTTCTTGAACCACATGAAGAAGCCCGCGAGCATGAAGTCCGCGTAAGTGATGCCCTTCTTGTCACCCATGATGAACAACTTCTCCTTCCCGTCCGCCTCCAGCCATCCCGCGATCGTGTGCAATCCCTTTCGCACCCCCTCCCAATGCTTCGCTCGTTTCTCGCTGCCCTTTGGGGCGAGCTCCTCGAGCTTACCGAGTCGCTTCTCCCGCGTCTCGCGGAAGTATGGCTGGCTCGCTGGGCGCAGTATTGAGAACACAGCAGGGATGATGATCGGGCGAGGGTCCATCTCCGGAAACACCGCCGATCTCGCGACTTCGAACGCAGTGATGAGTGCGTCCGCCTCTTCTGGGATGAGACGTGGGGTGTCTGGGTACGTCTTGTCAAGGTAGCGCGTGATCGCAGCGGAATCAGAGACGACGCTCTTGGTGTTTGGGTCGTAGATGACGGGCAGCGTGTACAGAGGGGTCCCATCCTGGCGTTTGTCGGCAGCACTGGCACCAATCTTCTTGCAGAGTGCCTCGATGTCGGGGTATTCGACCCAGACTGTCTTGTATGGGATGCCCTTGAAGTTCAAGGTGTACCTGTGCAAGCAGATGTGAGATGCGGTCGAGGCTCTCATGATGGCAGATCCTCAACACGCACCTCGTCTTCCAAGTATGTGGGGACCATGCCTTCCCCTTCACCAATCCGGGGATGTCGTAGAAGACGATGGGCTCGGGCATGGTGGCGATCAGCTCTCAGGATAAGTAGCAGACTCGAGGTCGCCCACAAAACACCTGCGGATGGTGACTGTGCTATTCCCGAAAAGGCAGGATTTGCCAATCAAGGCTGCCACCATCTAAGTATAGTTCAAGAACAGGTGAATGTGAGTAACTCTGCTCGTCATCCATCCAGCACTCATGTGCTCACAACTTGGTTGAATATACACTATCCACAGATGCGTACTTCCTTTTCTCCTTCTGCGCATTTCCCTGCAGCATCTCCGCGACCCTGTGGAACGCATCCTTCACCCCTTCCGAATGCTTCGCCCGTGTGTCGCTTCCGGCCGGCGAGAGCCCGTCCAGCTTTCCAAACCGCTTGCCACGTGTTGTGCGGGCGTAGGGCTGGCTCGCCTCGTTCAACGACCGGTGCACGGCCGGGACCATGATGGACGACACGTCACTGACAGCCTCGCCATGCGCCCTGGATATCAACGGTCTCTGTACCTCGTCGAACGAACGCGACGGTGTCAGGTTACGTCCCATCCTGGTATTCCGCGATCTTCCTGCGACCTTGTCGTAGATGATGGGGAGGGTGTACATTGGGTCTTCGTCTCGTGTTGTCGCTGAGAGTGGGGCCCCGATTTCGGCGCAAAGCACCGCGATGTCACGAACCTCCACCCAAGCTCTTCGGCATTGAATGCCTTTGATGTTCAGGCAGTATTTGCGCGGAGCAGCAAGATCGCTATGGCGTTAGGAAGAGCGGCACTAGCGGCAAGTCGTTCTCACCAGGTGCGTGGTCGAACCTGGTCTTCCAGGTATTTGGAGACCATGACCCTCTCTTGGACATGTTGCCACTGCTCCGAGTCTCTCATCGTTCCGTCCATCAATACCACCGTTCGAGGTTTCCTGCCACATCCCTGTACCTGAAGCTACAAAGTGACTCGATTTTGACTTTCTTGGGCATGCCCGGCTGATCTTGATCAAACTCCAAATTCTGTACCGACATCCACAGCGTCCCATTTCTCGAACTCCGCCATAAAGCGCCCCCAATGCCCGCCATCCCACTTCATCACATCTGTCCACTCCTGACTCGTCGGCCCGAGTACCAGCTTCATCCAGACCAGGTGCGACACGACGACGATATCCGCGAACGAGATACTATCGCCCATGACGTACATCTTCTCGGTACCGTCCGCCTCGAGCCACTCCTTGATGGTGTGCAGCGCCTTCTCGACACCCTTCCAATGCTGCGCCCTCTTCTCGCTTCCGAAGGGGGCGAACTCCTCGAGCTTCGCGCCGTACCACGCCTCGCGCGTCCGGCGGAAGTACGCCTCGCTGCGCGGGTTGAGCTGCGTGCAGCTCGCAGGAAGGAAGAGCTGCCCCGCGTCTGGGAAGTACGCGTCGCGGAACGCCTGGACGAACGCCATGTGCAGCGCGTCTGTCTCCTTCGGGATGAGCGTCGGTCCTGAGGAGGGATACGTCCTGTCGAGGTACCGCGCGATCGCGAGGGACTCCGCCACCGCGGTGCGGGTGTTCGGATCGTAAATGGCTGGGAGTGTATAGTGAGGTGAGCCCGAGCCGTCTGGGGTTGTGGCCGTGGGCCCCGCGCCGATCTGCTTGCTAAGAGGGGCGATGTCTGGGTACTCGACCCAGACAGTCCTGTACGGGATGCCCTTGATGTTCAGGTTGAACCTGGAGGATGTCTCGCCGGTCAGTACGTCTGACATGGCGTGGACGGCGGACACCATACTCACCTAGTCTTCCAGGTGTTTGGGGACCATGCTTTGTCCTTTGCCGCACTTCCGGGAATGTCGTAGAAAATAATGGGCTCCGGCATGGCGACACGATGAGTACCAGAGGTAGCACACGCCCAGGGGATGGTTCTGGGTAAGTTCCTTGACGCTCCGGGTGTCTCTCTTCAGCTCCTTTATAAGTAGCACCCCTTCATCGCTCCCACACCCACGCTGTATAGGCACTATCATACGATGTCGGCCCTCTTGGTCGTGCCCGATCGCGAAGTCGTGGCCCTAGCGACTTGGTAAGCCCACCTCTGGTGTCTTCTGTCATCAGAAGCGTTCATGCATGGACCCCGAGCTTCCGCTTAGCAACTTGGTCCACAGATGCCGTCCGGATGCCGTCCAGCTCGTAGGCTCTATGTAGCCATTGCTTTCGGGTCATACAGAAGTCAGCCACCGCAACGGCTCGCTCATCACACGCGCACTCTACCTAAATCTTGTTCATCCCTACATAGGTCCAGAGAATCAGACACTATCAGTGGGAAGATGCGCCGCACAAGTACCAGGCCCCCGGATGCTGAAAGCATGTTGGACACTGTAGAGCTCGTGAGAACTGACCTGCAACAATAATCTATTCCAGGCGTGTTCTCCTGCAGGACGGGGCAAAGGCTCTGAGAGTCACTAGCATACCGCGCCTGCCACAGGCTCGGTTTCCCGATTGAGTACATCGCCCGCAGCCGTCGTCTGCTTGACCTGCCTCGGCACACAGAAGCGGCTGGTAGCCTCGTGTTCGGTATGGCGCCCATATGAAGAATTCGAACATGTCCGACAATATCTCCTACCTTCTCTCATTATCTCCTTCCAGTCCCGCTTTTCGTCAAGCTTATACATAGTCACGCACCACTTGACCGCTCATGGCTGATGTCTCCCTCGTGCTGTCGCTCCCTGCCGAAGTACGGAAAGCAGACAGCAAGCTTGAGCTTACGTCTACGCGGCTCGGGAATACTAGTAGAGACGACGCGGGCCGAGTTCAGCTTCAAGTCGACGAGGCTGTTGGGTCTTGGCTGGTCCCGGAAGTGAGCCCCAAAAATCCCTGCTAGCGGAATACACCCTACGTATTTACAGAGAATCTTCCAGATGACGGATTCGTTATGCGCGACCTTTGCGCCGCGGCATCTCAGGTCAAGTATGCTTAGTTGTCATCTACGCTGGTACTGTAGTACTAGTACATGTAGCCGATCAAAAGACGGCTGCAGTGCAAGGATGCGCAAAGAACGATCGCTCAGTACAGGTATGGTACGATGCGCCACGGCACGATTGACTTGTACTTCTCCCAGTCCTTCCCGTATCTGCGATCAAGCAGTCAGCACAACTTGACATGACCACCAATGGATGGATAACGCACTTCTTTCGACACGCCTCGTCGTCTCGTTGCTGGCGGTGGACGAGTAGTACGGTGAAGTAGATCACATAGAAGTATGTCAAGGGCGTGTTGAAGCCCGTCGGAAGGGACCACGCCAGAGCCATCAACAGATCACCCCTAGACAAACCAACGGGTTCAGCAACAGTAAGTCGGTGAAGTATAGTTACGAACATGTAGTTTGGATGTCTACTCCGCCCCCACCATCCCGAAGTGAGCAGCTTCCTACCGCTCTCAGTAGTGATGTACTGCAAGTCTACACAGGCAGTCAGTCAAATACAACGCACGAGAGGCTACTTCCGAGCTCACTTTTGGGATTGCGACCGTTCCTGAAGTCGTTCTTCTCGCCGTTTGCGGCCCGGAAGATGTAGTACCCCAGCAGATTGACGGCCAAGATCACCGCGGTGTAAACGGGCCCCAGCTCTATGGGGTTGAAAACCAGGTACCGCGCTTGCAAAGAATAGAGGAAGGGCTCTATCGTGATCGCGAGCGCGAGCATAAATCCAAATCCATCAGAGGTGATATCCATCGTGGTGAACACTGCAGACTGTCGTCCACGCCTCAGCAACGCGGCACCGTGACGGGATCCAAAGCTGGCTGACCCACCTCGTTGTATAGCGCATCCGCGACGTACCAGCACTGGAACAGCACCACCAGCCACATCGAGTCGGTGACATGACCTCCGCGGCGGACCGACTGCGTGCACGCCATGGCGATGTCTACCAGAGCCCAGAGCATCAGCCCCGGCCGAAGCTCGTTGAACGACTTGAGGTCGAGGGAGCCGATCGACGGATTCAGCTCACGCCCAATGAAGAACTTGTTGTACAAGCCCGTCAGCTCCCGTAATCCTGAGGTTGCCGGAACCGTGAATCGATACGCACATCATAGATGAAGCTCCCGCTGTTCCCACCCAGCGCGAGCAGGGCACCGTCGCGGAAGGACGCCAGGTAGCACCCGAGCGCCAGGGCGAACGACATGAGCGTCGACGCCGTGAGCAGCTCGACCCACTTCTCGTATATAATCGTGAACGGCTGCGGCCCGTGTCTCCACAAGACACCAGCAACGATGCCGAACAACAGCAACAACGTCGCGAACGCTGCGTGCTCGGTCAGCGCCACGAAAACACACAAGCCATTGGCCAATGTCCAGAACGAAGCTCACCATTCACCTTGTATGTCTTCACCTGACCGTTGCGCATAGGGAGGCCCTGGACATACTTGCCCGGGAGGAGGTACCACGACACGACCACGAAAGCGTAGTACGCGAGGTACAGCGACGCCGCCTGGGTGTCCCACAGTCCTCGCCACCACGACCAGCTCGCCAGCGCACTGGCGACCGCGGCCCAATCCACCTGCGGAGGCGGGCAGCCTCCATACTCTTCCGAGCACCCGAAGTACATCGCGTACATGACGGCGGGGGTCCCAATGCATATCGCCAAAGCGCCCGGGGGGCCCAAGAACTCATACCGCGTCGTGCGCGGATTCAGCTCCGAGCTGGTCGTCTTCCCTTTTGCAGAGGTCATGCTGGTGTGCGGGAAAGAACGTACTCCTGCCCGCCGTGGATTCGTTGCAACTAATATGTGCCAGCGGGATCCAGATGATCCGCAATAAATACAGGTGAATGACACGATACGAGTGGTCTGATCATGGAAGCCGATATTTTACTCACCTATAGCAGCCTTTAGAACAGCGGGCACCTCTCGCTTGGCACGCCGAGGCCGCTGCTTTTCATAACATGACATTCCGATACAGTCAGTAGCTACGGGGTACGGTGAACATGGGCATAACAGAGTCCAATCGAGTTTGCGGGAAGGAGCGTGTAGCTAATAAGCTATATATGTGCGCTGGATCCGGAGCCAAGCTTATCTCGGGAGGTGCAAGAAAACGGACGTGCGAGATACATTCAGTACGAAGGTCGTGACGTATAAGAAAAAAAACAACGCGGATATCTGGGCCAGGTATATATCACCCTTCAGATGCAGGGGATCAGATGAAGAGGGTTCAGTGGAGGGAGAAGGACGATACCACACCGCTGAACGACTGCGAAAGCGAGCCAAAGAGGCCAAGAATCTCGTCTTCGTCCGAGCGGTTAGGTGCGTAGTAGAACCCGGAGATCAATACGAGGTAACTGAGTATCAGGATACTACCTCGGTGGTAATTGCTCTTTGCCTCGATGTAAGTGTAGGTCATGAGGAAGACAGAAAGGATGATCGCGATGATATCCCACCGAGGGAAGATCAGCCTATGACGGAGTCAGCACGCGCGTTTCGCTACTGCAAGAAGAGGTACGTACGTGAAAGTCTCAGCGACAGAACCCATTCTCTCAGGCGCATACCACGCCGAGAAGGCGACCATAGCGGGGATCTGGAGCAGACAGACTTGCAAGGCGTACGCAGAGCCGATCTCCATACTCAACGCAATGTTGCCGTTCATCGCAAATGATATTGCGTTCATGAACTCGGTTGTGTTGGGGACGAGCGCGAAGAGCGTCACTCCGAGGAACTTCTCGTCTATGCCGGAGCCCTCCATGACGACGTCGACAACATCAACCAGAATCTCTGCAAGTGTCTGGTCAGCCACTCCATCCAACAGACGCTGATCGTGTAAAACGGACCTGCAATGATAGCGTATAAGGCCGTGCACGCTAACAGCACACTCGCACTGGTCGTACGACTCCAGGACGGTGCGTCGTGGCCACCGTGTCCCTGGTCCTCGGCCTCAGCACCAGAGGCGCGAAGACGCGCAGGAGAGCGTGAGTGCTGCTGGTGACGGAGGGCGCTGACAGTGGCGACCGCGACAGCACGAGTGAACTCGTCCGTAGTGATATTGCCTGGGAGCTGCAGAGGCTGTATACCGGTGTCCTTAATGGCGTGGTCTACACTCTCTAGTATTGGCGTGTAACCAGGAGCGTGCGCGGCCGGTTGGTCTGCGTAAGAAATCTGACGAGTCGTAGCCGGTTGAGCAAGAGGCGTCGGCACGGTTGGCTGGATCGTGTGAGCATCGGTTGAGAGCGTGGGCTCAACGATACGCGGAACAGGGGTTTCGCTTCGCGAGGGGACGGTCTCAACGGTGTGCGTGGTAAGAACGCTGGACTTGCGGTGCAAGCTGGGCTTGTGTACGCCCGGAATGAGTCGGTGGTAGATTGAGACACGATTTGAAGGCGCCGCCAGCTCTGCGGGGTGCAGAAGTTGCTGAGGGTTCTGCCAAATCTGGCTCGCATGGGTGCGTAGAGAAAACCACAGACCGATCAGGTACGCCTGCCACAAGCCGATGAGTGAATGTATGACGGAGGACGAAGGACGGGGAGACGACTTACGAAGAGAAGGATAACTGCGCAGAAGTACATCAGGCTCTTAACCGTCGACTGGTAGAAGGGATCATCTACAGGGTCGGGGTGCTTGTAGTAGCAGTGTTGGCAGACCCAAGGCCTCGTGAGGGAGGAGAAGGACGCAAGATCGGGGCATCCATCGCAAATCAGCTCGAACTACGATGCAACAGTCAGTTTCACCAACTCCCACTGTCAAATTGGTGCTCACGCTGCCGTAGGTCTGGTAGAACAACGTCGGGGCGATAGTACCGATGAAGGCCATGATGAGGAGCATACTCGTGACTCCAGCACTCTTCGCGTTGAACTTCATCTCCTTCCTCCTCAGCGCGCCGCTCACCATACTCATGCCGGGCATGAGCAAGACACCGGCCAGCAAGCTGCCAACGATCGAGCCCTCGACGAGGTGGCCCTTGCTCTGCGTGAGCGCGATGCCGTAGAGGATGATCTCGATGATGGAGCCGAACGTCGCGTTGATGACCGCACCCATACCGATCGACGACTGCGCGGAGATAGAGGCGACGGCCATGCCGATAAAGTACGACAGCGGGATGACGCTCGCCAGACTCATGACGAAGATGAGCGCGCGCGAGGTGATGAACGCGAGGAACGCCGGGACGTGCTTGCCCGCGTGCTCGCGCCGCTCCGCCAGCGGGAGGAGCACGATCCCGTCCATGATCGCGAACAGCACGAACGGGAGCAGGTTCACGAAGATGATGTTCACCCCGCCGACCGTGTACTTGTAGTACTTCCAGCCCCATGCGCGGTACGTGCACAGGAGCACCGTCGACGTCGGGGACCCGGACGGNTGCGCGGTACGTGCACAGGAGCACCGTCGACGTCGGGGACCCGGACGGCGCCGCCTGCCCAGCGGACAGCCTCGCGTGCTTGAACGCCACGGGTGTCGCCTCGCCGTCGACGCCCCGCTGGCCCGCGGGGATCTCTTCGCCCTCTTGCGATACCGGAACGACTGGGGCCGCGCAGAACCGGATCGTCGTGGGGCGCTCGAAGAGGTGCTTGATGAGTGCCCAGTTAAGCCGCGCCATCGGGATCGTGAAGATGAAGAACCAGCAGACAAGAGACACCAGAAGCATGAGTGGCGCGATGAGAGTGACCAGCGCGAGCCAGAAGACCGCCCGCCCGAGCCAGTACTCGGCCTTGCTCTCCTGCAGGGCATGGATGAACGTGGACGACGTCGCCGTCGCACCGTACGACTTGGCCGGGCGGACAGGCGGACGTCCTTGGCCGTTGCCCAGAAGCGAGGTCGTCGCGCTGGGCGGCACCCACGAGTCTGAGCTGGCCTCTGGCCCCGCGGGCCGCGCCCTGATCGTGGACTGCTCGGACGAGCCGGCGTGGTCGTCCTCCGAGAACGTCTCCGACTGCGCCGAGTCGGGGGCAACGCCTTGCTCCTCGTCGTCCGGAAGGGAACCAGCGTCTCCTTCCACGTACTTGCCAAACGGCCACGCGATGTACCACCCGAGTCCGAACGCGAGGTTCGCGTACACCCGCCCGCCCTTGGGAACCACATACAGAACCGCAGAGACCGCAAAACATACCACAGACAGCCACCAGCCGAACGCGACGAGCCAGAAGATGTTCCCCGGGAGGAGGTGGCGCTCTGCCTGCG
>WJSG01020724.1:0-13755 GCA_016618145.1 Sanghuangporus lonicericola
CCACCACTCTTCCCCACATGTCTACCACACATTCTCGTTTTATCCCATCTGGATGAAGAGAGTGCACCTCTAGTTTGTCTGTCTTCGCAACGACGAGGTACTCCGCGTCCGGGGTAAGGCGGCATTTGAGCGAGCGCGACACAGACGAGGAAGGATGGAATGTGCCGACAACCCTCATTAATGAGCGCGACTCGGAAGACTAGCGACAGGGAGCAAAGTGGTAAGTTCACACCGAGCTGAGAGCTTACGCAGATGTCGCGGATGCACACAACGTCACTCGATGCCGATCGGGCTCTCATTACGCACACCGGACCCGACGGCCCGGCCGCCAGTGGGTTGGCGTCGGTTAGACGAGCCTGCCACGTCAGAATCTCGAAGGCATATTAGACTACGGACTACAGTACTGATACTACAGTCGATACAGTATGAAGTACATTAGTACATACAAGTAAGTACGAAGCGTGTGACCGTCCACAATCATTCGTCAAGGAGTCCGGGGGCTGTCGCCAGGTTTACTCAACGTCGTAAACTCGAACCACTCCTCGCCCTCGACGGGGGCGCTCCGGCGTACGTGCCTAGAAGTCCAGCGGCTCGCCCTCTGCGACTGAACCTCCTCTCCACAATCGTCGTAAGTGACTGAGTGCTCCTGGACGGAAATGTTGACCGGCGAAACCGCCATGCTCGGCCGCTGCCAGGGATATCCGAAGGCTATCGGTGTCCGTGTTCCACCTTGCGACACAGTGGAGGAGGTCAACTCATCAGTATCGTACCCAAGTGGGTTTGATCCCCGGTGTGCCTCTTTCTTGAGGTGGAGCGTGATGCGAGACATCATAGCGACGGTCATCCTGGAGTTCAAGACGTCAGTGGTCTTGCGTATGTCAAGGTGCCATTGTCCACTGACAAGTACTCCGTCCTATGGTACTCGCTCGTCAGCAATTCTGATTACGCCGCCGGATCGCACTTACTGCGCCATAACGTTCTTCAGCCCAGCAGGCGCCAGGACAATCATGAGTGTAAGAACGAGGGTGATGCAGAAGATTATGCTGCGCCGTGTCGAATGAGTCGTGGCCGACGTCGGAGACAACCTCCACGCACCTATAGTA
Organism: Sanghuangporus lonicericola; assembly: GCA_016618145.1. NCBI lineage: Eukaryota > Fungi > Basidiomycota > Agaricomycetes > Hymenochaetales > Hymenochaetaceae > Sanghuangporus > Sanghuangporus lonicericola. The sequence goes on from WJSG01020724.1 coordinate 1,104, forward strand.
GAAGACGCCTTCCTTGAGCAGTAAACGCATTGTACGCGCCACGTTCGGATACCGGACTAGCGCATAGGTACGCCGAACGGTGAGCACCAAGACGATGGTGTCATACAGGAGCGGGAGCCACGCGGAGGCAGCTGCGAAAGCCGTGTTGCTGGGGAATGATGTGTCAGCGGCAATGAAGAGGAGTCGAGAAGCACAGATGCACACATCCTGCTAGTGTCGAATACCATCGTGCACGCTTTTTCTACACATCAGTGTAAGGTCAATGAACATATGCGACATACGCATACACATACCGTGAATGCCGGGAGTGTGTCGGACGGCTATATGAAGGAAGGGTGAATGGACCATCATGGCTATGATATCAAGAGACTGACCGACGCCATAGGTGAGAAGCCACGCATTCGTGCCGAGCTCGAGGGCAAAGACAGCCGCGACGAACGCGACGACGGCCCTCTGCTGGTTGTACATGGCATAGACGCGAAGCAGCATCATCAAGGCCGCCGTGTTGATCCCGATGACCGTCATGCTACCCTCGTACCGCACGAAACGCTCACACCTGATCGAGAAACCAGTCAGTCCTAGCAACCTTGGTGTACCGCAAGAGATCGCAATGCTGTGGGGAGACGCACGTCTATATCGCGTCGGGGCCGACGGTACCATGGCGACCAAACACGAGTAAGTGGCTCTGAATGTCGACATTGACGCAAGAGATCACGCCGCACCGATTCCGAAAACAGATTCGAGAAGTAGGCTGCGCGACAGGAGACGATATGTCAGTGTCTTCGACACCGGTTGAGGAGTGGACGTCGGACTCACCGAAGAGATTGACGATGAATCCTAGCGGGGTCAAGTACCGGTTCTGATGAGAGACATGTGAGTCAAGCCGTTCGGAAGCCTGCGTGTTACAAGGAGAGCATACAAGGAGAAATAGCCAAATCACTGGAAGTCGTGCGTGTCAGCGAAGTCTCGGGTACTGGGCAGGTAATTGGGACGTACGGGGACCCTTCCTTTTCCTCCAGATATACTTAACCTCATCATTGAGGGTAAGCAAGTGGTCCCAAACCAGGATCGTGAAGCTAGCGACGCCGACGTACTGCACCGAGTCAGCATCCCGCAATTCCTTACCGACTATTGCGTCGGGGACTACTCACGAAGGTTATCAACCTGCGCGCCCACAACTCATCAGCTGTGGAATATGAAGGCATTGGGACCACTCACAGTTGCTTCTGCTCGTTGGCCGCTGCAACCGGGTCGACCGAACCCATGTTGCTCCATGCAGTGGTCAGCGCCAAATTGAGCTGCGAAGCGAGAAAGGAATGACGAGGAGAAGGAGAATGGGAAGACGAGAACAGAGAGAAGCTACGCATGTGGGGCCCCGCATCCGCCCATATATAATAATTTTCACCCCTTTTCACCTCCACATCGACAGCGCTTAAACGGACCACAGCGACGCCAGGTTCCAGACTCCGAAAAAGCCCGGAGTAGCCATGCTGCAAATGAACTAGTGCAACTGCGCGACGGAGCCACGTTAACGCGGGTCTGGCAGGCGAGCTGGTCCCATGATGGGGTGGCAGGAGGGGTTAGCCTGGGCGCTACGCGCAGCGATCAGACGGCAGTAACTATGTAAGTTGAAGATCTGTTTGTATTTGGTCAGCGATCTGTCGGTACGTGCTGATAGTAAGCAAGTGAACCAGAACTCACGAAAGAACCTGAAGAATGTGTGGTAAGTTACATTACATTTGTGCCCGAGCGTGACCGGTTGACCGTTCGCATCGCGGTACCTGCTTGCCACATTTCTAGGTAAGGGGCTGGTCAAGTATGACATTCCCAGTGTTCCGAAGCACAATGCGAACTGCAAAATGCGCTGCATCACGTACGATTCTGGGATGGTGGCGCTCGTTTAGACCGCACGACAAGCGACGCCTAAGTACTGTGCAGCTATGTGGTGGGGAAGAGGGCGGCGACACCGCGAGGAGTGGGATGACCGCAGATGAGGTGCATGGCAGTCAGCGGTTCGAACAAGACAGATCAGAGGCGAGCTGTTTACGCACGCGATATAGCTTGTCGGCGAAAGCGAAATTCAGGAGAGACCTGACGTCGGAAACGACCTTGACTTCTCAGAGAAATGTGTTGTGTGATATCGGTCCTTGAGCTGCTTTGCGCCAGTGCTGCGCGACAAAGGACATTCCCCACGCGCTAAGTCAGTGAAACCTCCATTCGCTGTACCTATCATACCCCACAACGAAACTTGACTGCTGCTGACCGCCCGCACAGTCTTGACAGTCATCAGACGTGACTGAGCTGCTCAGAATAAGTGGGGTGCAAGGATGTGTACCTAACCAGTACAATGATGACAGTAGCATGACAAGACGTACCGGAAGCGACCCGGTGGTCACGGTAGGGCGGCATTACTTACTATCATGAAAGAGGCGCAATATCAAACCGCACAAGATACTAACTGTGACAAGACCCCTCGTCAGTAATGCGTCATGAAAGCGTTAGCCAATGACTCACTACACGTATGGTACAAATCGACTCAGATGACCAATGCCATCTTTTGGTCGGACGGGGAGTAGACCGCAAGATACAGTAGCACGTCATGGCGGCGCCTCCACTGGGACAACTTCCATCGTCCCGTCTTCATGCGTCAGAACTCGGGTTTGGGGTGCTCCGCCATCGTGTTCGTCGGGAGAACCATCCTTGTCGGGCTTCTTGACGAACTGGTCGAGCATAGTGCTCTGTCCCATCAGCTTTCCCCTCTCGCTGCCATCTTTCGTCCTAGCCTTCGACCGGCCAGGTGCGACTGGTTCGGGCTCCAGGTAAGGTAATAGTTCTGGCGAAAAAATGGGAGTACCAGAAGACACGAGTAGAGCACGTACATACCTTCCAGGAAAGCAAACTCGTCCGCTCGTCGTACTGAGGCAACTGAGCAGCGGCGCATCGTCAAGAGAATCTGCGGGTGACCGGATTCAAAACACTCACCAAGGTCCTTTGCCTGCACAGTAGATCTTCTCTCCCTCTCTGCAACTTGTTGAGCAGCCTCCGCTATTCGTTGAACGAACTCCTCTGTGGCACGAGAAATAAGGAACGCGGCTTCTCGTTGCACCATGATAAGATCCTGCCTGGCGTAAGCAACGGCGCACGGACATCGTTCAAAGACGTACACGCAACACACCTTGTCTGCTTTCAGAATCTTCTGCACTCTCGCATGAGGCAAGAGAGACTTCCCCGCTTCTCGTGTAAGGGTTTCCGGAGCCTTGGGTTTCTTGGTCTTCACCTTTGCCGGGGCTGCATCTTCATCGAGGCGGGCCACATGTTCAGGCTCATCCGTAATTATTGCCTCCGGTACAACGATGTCATGATCTGGTGAAGCCGGGCGGGACATGGTAAGATGCGAAGTCGATGGTGGCGGTACGAGAGCAAGGACGCGTCGGACACGTCACGTCACGCGACTGGTCACGCACAAGGGCGTGACTTGCCGGCCAGCCAGGGCCCAGCGTGGGTCTTGTCTCGCTCTCCCTCAGCTCTCGGTCGATGACCAGGCAGCTCAATCGATATGCATGCGAGCTCCTGTTTGATCTCAGAACTTTACCATCACCAGGATGCTAACTGTCTGTGTCGTACAGCTCCCAGCTTGCAGGATGGAACCTTGACAAGGTGAATCCTCGTCCGACGGGATTGATTGATCCGAGTCGCCTTGCGTTTACAAAGCTACGTCCTCTCCTTCGTCTACAGACTCATACTTCTCAAGCGCGCTCATGAATCTCCCCCATCGTCCTCCATCCCAGCTCGTTATGTCCTTCCACTCCTGGCTGTCCTCTCCACAACATTTCTTGAACCACATGAAAAAGCCCGCGAGCATGAAGTCCGCGTAAGTGATGCCCTTCTTGTCACCCATGATCAACAACTTCTCCTTCCCGTCCGCCTCCAGCCATCCCGCGATCGTGTGCAATCCCTTCCGCACCCCCTCCCAATGCTTCGCTCGTTTCTCGCTGCCCTTTGGGGCGAGCTCCTCGAGCTTACCGAGTCGCTTCTCCCGCGTCTCGCGGAAGTATGGCTGGCTCGCTGGGCGCAGTATTGAGAACACAGCAGGGATGATGATCGGGCGAGGGTCCATCTCCGGAAACACCGCCCATCTCGCGACTTCGAATGCAGTGATGAGTGCGTCCGCCTCTTCTGGGATGAGACGTGGGGTGTCTGGGTATGTCTTGTCAAGGTAGCGCGTGATCGCAGCGGAATCAGAGACGACGCTCTTGGTGTTTGGGTCGTAGATGACGGGCAGCGTGTAAAGAGGGGTTCCGTCCTGGCGTTTGTCGGCAGCACTGGCACCGATCTTCTTGCAGAGTGCCTCGATGTCGGGGTATTCGACCCAGACTGTCTTGTATGGGATGCCCTTGAAGTTCAAAGTGTACCTGTGCAAGCAGGTGTGAGATGCGGTCGAGGCAGATCCTCAACACGCACCTCGTCTTCCAAGTATGTGGGGACCATGCCTTCCCCTTCACCAAACCGGGGATGTCGTAGAAGACGATGGGCTCGGGCATGGTGGCGATCAGCTCTCAGGATAAGTAGCACTGTAGCAGACTCGAGGTCGCCCACAAAACACCTGCGGATGGTGACTGTGCTATTCCCGAAAAGGCAGGATTTGCCAATCAAGGCTGCCACCATCTATGGTTCAAGAACAGGTGAATGTGAGTAACTCTGCTCGTCATCCATCCAGCACTCATGTGCTCACAACTTGGTTGAATATACACTATCCACAGATGCGTACTTCCTTTTCTCCTTCTGCGCATTTCCCTGCAGCATCTCCGCGACCCTGTGGAACGCATCCTTCACCCCTTCCGAATGCTTCGCCCGTGTGTCGCTTCCGGCCGGCGAGAGCCCGTCCAGCTTTCCAAACCTCTTCCCACGCGTTGTGCGGGCGTAGGGCTGGCTCGCCTCGTTCAACGACCGGTGCACGGCCGGGACCATGATGGACGACACGTCACTGACAGCCTCGCCATGCGCCCTGGATATCAACGGTCTCTGTACGTCGTCGAACGAACGCGACGGTGTCAGGTTACGTCCCATCCTGGTATTCCGCGATCTTCCTGCGACCTTGTCGTAGATGATGGGGAGGGTGTAAGTACATTGGGTCTTCGTCTCGTGTTGTCGCTGAGAATGGGGCCTCGATTTCGGCGCAAAGCACCGCGATGTCACGAACCTCCACCCAAGCTGTTCGGCATTGAATGCCTTTGATGTTCAGGCAGTGTTTGCGCGGAGCAGCAAGATCGCTATGGCGTTAGGAAGAGCGGCACTAGCGGCAAGTCGTTGTCACCAGGTGCGTGGTCGAACCTGGTCTTCCAGGTATTTGGAGACCATGACCCTCTCTTGGACATGTTGCCACTGCTCCGAGTCTCTCATCGTTCCGTCCATCAATACCACCGTTCGAGGACTCCTTCCACATCCCTGTGCCTGAAGCTACAAAGTGACTCGATTTTGACTTTCTTGGGCATGCCCGGCTGATCTTGATCAAACTCCAAATTCTGTACCGACATCCACAGCGTCCCATTTCTCGAACTCCGCCATAAAGCGCGCCCAATGCCCGCCATCCCACTTCCTCACATCTGTCCACTCCTGACTCGTCGGCCCGAGTACCAGCTTCATCCAGACCAGGTGCGACACGACGACGATATCCGCGAACGAGACACTATCGCCCATGACGTACATCTTCTCGGTACCGTCCGCCTCGAGCCACTCCTTGATGGTGTGCAGCGCCTTCTCGACACCCTTCCAATGCTGCGCCCTCTTCTCGCTTTCGAAGGGGGCGAAATCCTCGAGCTTCGCGTTGTACCACGCCTCGCGCGTCCGGCGGAAGTACGCCTCGCTGGCCGGGTTAAGCTGCGCGCAGCTGGCAGGAAGGAAGAGCTGCCCCGCGTCTGGGAAGTACGCGTCGCGGAACGCCTGGACGAACGCCATGTGCAGCGCGTCTGTCTCCTTCGGGATGAGCGTCGGTCCTGAGGAGGGATACGTTCTGTCGAGGTACCGCGCGATCGCGAGGGACTCCGCCACCGCGGTGCGGGTGTTCGGGTCGTAAATGGCTGGGAGCGTATAGTGAGGTGAGCCCGAGCCGTCTGGGGTTGTGGTCGTGGGCCCCGCGCCGATCTGCTTGCTAAGAGGGGCGATGTCTGGGTACTCGACCCAGACAGTCCTGTACGGGATGCCCTTGATGTTCAGGTTGAACCTGGAGGATGTCTCGCCGGTCAGTACGTCTGACATGGCGTGGACGGCGGACACGATACTCACCTAGTCTTCCAGGTGTTTGGGGACCATGCTTTGTCCTTTGCCGCATTTCCGGGAATGTCGTAGAAAATAATGGGCTCCGGCATGGCGACACGATGAGTACCAGAGATAGCACACGCCCAGGGGATGGTTCTGGGTAAGCTCCTTGACGCTACGGGTGTCTCTCTTCAGCTCCTTTATAAGTAGTACCCCTTCATCGCTCCCACACCCACGCTGTATAGGCACTATCATTCGATGTCGGCCCTCTTGGTCGTGCCCGATCGCGAAGTCGTGGCTCTGGCGACTTGGTAAGCCCACCTCTGGTGTATTCTGTCATCAGAAGCGTTCAGGTATGGACCCCGAGCTTCCGCTTAGCAACTTGGTCCACAGATGCCGTCCGGATGCCGTCCAGCTCGTAGGCTCTATGTAGCCATTGCTTTCAGGTCATACAGAAGTCAGGCACCGCAACGGCTCGCTCATCGCACGCGCACTCTACATAAAGCTTGTGCATCCCTACATAGGTCCAGAGAATTATACACTATCAGTGTGAAGATGCGCCGCACAAGTACTAGGCCCCCGGATGCTGAAAGCATGTTGGACACTGTAGAGCTCGTGAGAACTGGCCTGCAACAATATTTTATTCCAGGCGTGTTCTCCTGCAGGACGGGGCAAAGGTCACGAGCCTACCGCGCCTGCCACAGGCTCGGTCTCCCGATTCAGTACATCGCCCGCAGCCGCCGTCTGCTCGACCTGCCTCGGCACACAGAAGCGGCTGGTAGCCTCGTGTTCGGTATGGCGCCAATACGAAGAATCTGAACCGTGACATGTTCGACAACATCTCCTACCTTCTTTCAACATCTACTTCCAGTCCCGCTTTTCGTCAAGCTTATACATAGTCACGCACCACTTGACCGCTTATGGCTGACGCTCTCTCGTGCTGTCGCTCCCTGCCGAAGGATGGCAACTTTGCAAGCAGACAGCAAGCGTGAGCTTACGTCTGCGCGGCTCGGGATTACTAGTAGAGACAACGCGGGCCGAGTTCAGCCTCAAGTCGACGAGGCTGCTGGGTCTTGGCTGGTCCCGGAAGTGAGCCCCAAAAATCCCTGCTAGCGGAGTACACCCTACGTAATTACAGAGAATCTTCCAGATGACGGTTTCGTTGTGCGCGACCTTGCGCCGCGGCATCTCAGGTCAAGTATGCTTAGTTGTCATTTACGCCGGTACTGTAGTACTAGTACATGTAGCTGATCAAAAGACGGCTGCAGTGCAAGGATGCGCAAAGAACGATCGCTCAGTACAGGTATGGTACGATGCGCCACGGCACGATCGACTTGTACTTCTCCCAGTCCTTCCCGTATCTGCGATCAAGCAGTCAGCACAACTTGGACATGACCACCAATGGATGGATAACGCACTTCTTTCGACACGCCTCGTCGTCTCGTTGCTGGCGGTGGACGAGTAGTACGGTGAAGTAGATCACATAGAAGTATGTCAAGGGCGTGTTGAAACCCGTCGGAAGGGACCACGCCAGAGCCATCAGCAGATCACCCCTAGCCAAACCAACGGGGTCAGCAACAGTAAGTCGGTGAAGTATAGTTACGAACATGTAGTTTGGATGTCTACTTCGCCCCCACCATCCCGAAGTGAGCAGCTTCCTACCGCTCTCAGTAGTGATGTACTGCAAGTCTACACAAGCAGTCAGTCAAATACAACGCACGAGAGGCTACTGCCGAGCTCACTTTTGGGATTGCGACCGTTCCTGAAATCATTCTTCTCGCCGTTCGCGGCCCGAAAGATGTAGTACCCCAGCAGATTGACGGCCAAGATCATCGCGGTGTAGACGGGCCCCAGCTCTATGGGGTTGAAAACCAGGTACCGCGCTTGCAGGGAGTAGAGGAAGGGCTCTATCGTGATCGCGAGCGCGAGCATGAATCCAAATCCATCAGAGGTGATATCCATCGTGGTGAACACTGCAGACTGTCGTCCACGCCATCAGCAACGCGGCACCGTGACGAGAACCAAAGCTGGCTGACCCACCTCGTTATATAGCGCATCCGCGACGTACCAGCACTGGAACAGCACCACCAGCCACATCGAGTCGGTGACATGACCTCCGCGGCGGACCGCCTGCGTGCACGCCATGGCGATGTCTACCAGAGCCCAGAGCATCAGCCCCGGCCGAAGCTCGTTGAACGACTTGAGGTCGAGGGAGCCGATCGACGGATTCAGCTCACGCCCAATGAAGAACTTGACGTCCAAGCCCGTCAGCTCCCTTGATCCTGAGGTTGCCGGAACCGCGAATCGATACGCACATCATAAATGAAGTTCCCGCTGTTCCCACCCAGCGCGAGCAGGGCACCGTCGCGGAAGGACGCCAGGTAGCACCCGAGCGCCAAGGCGAACGACATGAGCGTCGACGCCGTGAGCAGCTCGACCCACTTCTCGTATATAATCGTGAACGGCTGCGGCCCGTGTCTCCACAAGACACCAGCGCTGATGCCGAACAACAGCAACAACGTCGCGAAAGCTGCGTGCTCGGTCAGCGCCACGAAAACACACAAGTCCCAATGTCCAGAAAGAAGCTCACCATTAACCTTGTACGTCTTCACCTGACCGTTGCGCATGGGGAGGCCCTGGACATACTTGCCCGGGAGGCGGTACCACGACACGACCACGAAAGCGTAGTACGCGAGGTACAGCGACGCCGCCTGGGTGTCCCACAGTCCTCGCCACCACGACCAGCTCGCCAGCGCACTCGTGACGGCGACCCAATCCACCTGCGGAGGCGGGCAGCCTCCATACTCTTCCGAGCACCCGAAGTACATCGCGTACATGACGGCGGGGGTCCCAATGCATATCGCCAAAGCGCCCGGGGGACCCAAGAACTCATACCGCGTCGTGCGCGGATTCAGCTCCGAGCTGGTCGTCTTCCCTTTTGCAGAGGNCGGGGGACCCAAGAACTCATACCGCGTCGTGCGCGGATTCAGCTCCGAGCTGGTCGTCTTCCCTTTTGCAGAGGCCATGCTGGTGTGCGGGCAAGAACGTACTCCTGCCCGCCGTGGATTCGTTGCAACTAATATGTGCCAGCGGGATCCAGAGGATCCGCAATAAATACAGGTGAATGACACGATACGAGTGGTCTGATCACAGAAGCCGATATTTTACTCACCTATAGCAGCCTATAGAACAGCGGGGCACGCCGAGGCCGCTGCTTTTCATAACATGACATTCCGATACAGTCAGTAGCTACGGGGTACGGTGAACATGGGCATAACAGAGTCCAATCGAGTTTGCGGGAAGGAGCGTGTAGCTAATAAGCTATATATGTGCGCTGGATCCGGAGCCAAGCTTATCTCGGGAGGTGCAAGAAAACGGACGTGCGAGATACATTCAGTACGAAGGTCGTGACGTATAAGAAAAAAAACAACGCGGTTATCTGGGCCAGGTATATATCACCCTTCAGATGCAGGGGATCAAATGAAGAGGGTTCAGTGGAGGGAGAAGGACGATACCACACCGCTGAACGACTGCGACAGCGAGCCAAAGAGGCCAAGAATCTCGTCTTCGTCCGAGCGGTTAGGTGCGTAGTAGAACCCGGAGATCAATACGAGGTAACTGAGGATCAGAATACTACCTCGGTGGTAATTGCTCTTCGCCTCGATGTAAGTGTAGGTCATGAGGAAGACAGAAAGGATGATCGCGATGATATCCCACCGAGGGAAGATCAGCCTATGACGGAGTCAGCACGCGCGTTTCGCTACTGCAAGAAGAGGTACGTACGTGAAAGTCTCAGCGACAGAACCCATCCTCTCAGGCGCATACCACGCCGAGAAGGCGACCATGGCGGGGATCTGGAGCAGACAGACTTGCAAGGCGTACGCAGAGCCGATCTCCATACTCAGCGCAATGTTGCCGTTCATCGCGAATGATATTGCGTTCATGAACTCAGTTGTGTTGGGGACGAGCGCGAAGAGCGTCACTCCAAGGAACTTCTCGTCGATGCCGGAGCCCTCCATGACGACGTCGACAACATCAACCAGAATCTCTGCAAGTGTCTGGTCAGCTACTCCATCCAAGAGACGCTGATCGTGAAAAAACGGACCTGCAATGATAGCGTATAGGGCCGTGCACGCTAACAGCACACTCGCACTGGTCGTACGACTCCATGACGGTGCGTCGTGGCCGCCGTGTCCACCCTGGTCCTCGGCTTCAGCACCGGAGGCGCGAAGACGCGCAGGAGAGCGTGAGTGCTGCTGGTGACGGAGGGCGCTGACAGTGGCGACCGCCACAGCACGAGTAAACTCGTCCGTAGTGATATTGCCTGGGAGTTGCAGAGGCTGAATACCGGTGTCCTTGATAGCGTGGTCTACACTCTCCAAGATTGGCGTGTAACCAGGAGCGTGAGCGGCTGGCGGGTCTGCATAAGAAATCTGACGAGTCGCAGCCGGTTGAGCAAGAGGCGTCGGCACGGTTGGCTGTATCGTGTGAGCATCGGTTGAGAGCGTGGGCTCAACGATACGCGGAACAGGGGTTTCGCTGCGCGAGGGGACGGTCTCAACGGTGTGCGTGGTAAGAACGCTGGACTTGCGGTGCAAGCTGGGCTTGTGTACGCCCGGAATGAGTCGGTGGTAGATTGAGACACGATTTGAAGGCGCCGCCAGCTCTGCGGGGTGCAGAAGCTGCTGAGGGTTCTGCCAGATCTGGCTCGCATGGGTACGTAGAGAGAACCACAGACCGATCAGGTACGCCTGCCACAAGCCGATGAGTGAATGTATGACGGAGGACGAAGGACGGGGAGACGACTTACGAAGAGAAGGATAACTGCGCAGAAGTACATCAGGCTCTTAACCGTCGACTGGTAGAAGGGATCATCTACAGGGTCGGGGTGCTTGTAGTAGCAGTGTTGGCAAACCCAAGGCCTCGTGAGGGAGGAAAAGGACGCAAGATCGGGGCATCCGTCGCAAATCAGCTCGAACTACGATGCAACAGTCAGTTTCGCCAATTCGCACTGGTAAGTGGGTACTTACGCTGCCGTAGGTCTGGTAGAACAAAGTCGGGGCGATGGTACCGATGAAGGCCATGATGAGGAGCATACTCGTGACTCCGGCACTCTTCGCGTTGAACTTCATCTCCTTCCTCCTCAGCGCGCCGCTCACCATACTCATGCCGGGCATGAGCAAGACTCCGGCCAGCAAACTCCCAACGATCGAGCCCTCGACGAGGTGGCCCTTGCTCTGCGTGAGCGCGATGCCGTAGAGGATGATTTCGATGATGGAGCCGAAGGTCGCGTTGATGACCGCACCCATGCCAATGGACGACTGCGCGGAGATAGAGGCGACGGCCATGCCGATAAAGTACGACAGCGGGATGACGCTCGCCAGACTCATCACGAAGATGAGCGCACGAGAGGTGATGAACGCGAGGAACGCCGGGACGTGCTTGCCCGCGTGCTCGCGCCGCTCCGCCAGCGGGAGCAGCACGATCCCGTCCATGATCGCGAACAGCACGAACGGGAGCAGGTTCACGAAGATGATGTTCACCCCGCCGACCGTGTACTTGTAGTACTTCCAGCCCCAGGCCCGATACGTGCAGAGGAGCACCGTCGACGTCGGAGACCCGGACGGCGCCGCCTGCCCAGCGGACAGCCGCGCGTGCTTGAATGCCACGGGTGTCGCCTCGCCGTCGACGCCCCGCTGGCCAACGGGGAGCTCTTCGCCCTCCTGCGATACCGGAACGACCGGGGCCGCGCAGAACCGGATCGTCGTGGGGCGCTCGAAGAGGTGCTTGATGAGTGCCCAGTTCAGCCGCGCCATCGGGATCGTGAAGATGAAGAACCAGCAGACAAGAGACACCAGGAGCATGAGTGGCGCGATGAGAGTGACCAGCGCGAGCCAGAAGACCGCCCGCCCGAGCCAGTACTCGGCCTTGCTCTCTTGCAGGGCATGGATGAACGTGGACGACGTCGCCGTCGCACCGTACGACTTGGCCGGGCGGACAGGCGGACGTCCTTGGCCGTTGCCCAGAAGCGAGGTCGTCGCGCTGGGCGGCACCCACGAGTCTGAGCTGGCCTCTGGCCCCGCCGGCCGCGCCCTGATCGTGGACTGCTCAGACGAGCCGGCGTGGTCGTCCTCCGAGAAGGTCTCCGACTGCGCCGAGTCGGGGGCAACGCCTTGCTCCTCGTCGTCCGGGAGGGCACCAGCATCCCCTTCCACGTACTTGCCAAACGGCCACGCGATGTACCACCCCAGTCCGAACGCGAGGTTCGCGTACACCCGCCCGCCTTTGGGAACCACATATAGAACCGCAGAGACCGCAAAACATACCACAGACAGCCACCAGCCGAACGCGACGAGCCAGAAGATGTTCCCCGGGAGGAGGTGGCGCTCTGCCTGCG